>VXAY01000699.1:411483-422033 GCA_013399855.1 Oxyruncus cristatus | reverse complement strand
AGGGGGAGGAGCGCGCGCCAGGGGGGGAAAAAGTTGGGAACAACTTTTTCCCATCCCCGCCGGGCCAGGCCCGGAGGAGCCCCCCGCGGCCCCCACCCCCCGCGCTGCAGGGCACAGCCGGGAAGGCGGAGGGGGAGGGAGGGGCCCAGGCAGCTCGCTCAGGGTGGCCCGATGAAACTAAAATTAACTGGCTGCTTTCTGAGCGGGCTTTGAAAACGCGAACAGCTGCCTGTGCCCAGAGTTATTAAAAACGAAGAAAAAGAAAAAAAGGGGAACTAAAAACCGCAGCGTCCGGGTACATTTGCAGAATGAGCTTATTGCGTAGTTGGGATGTTCGTGTTTGTGCGCCATCGCCTCCCCCAGCATGGGGGGGGGTTTGATTTGTTATCGCAGCATGACCGTTGCTTTTTGCTGGCAGAATAAACGCTTTATTCATGCAGATCTAAGCCCTAGCTTGGGGAAGGCAGCTTCTTTTGAAACGTCCAGTGTTACCTAAGCAGAGAGGAGAAATTTTAAATCCCATCTGCACCGCCGCAACTCCTTAAGAGACTCAAAAAAGCTGTATAAAACCAGGAGTTCCTCTGTGAAAGAACCCAGCCTAGCCCGCCCCCAAGAGAGAAAATGGCATAGGTCGGGAGAGGACTGTTACCGCCCTGCCAAGTGATGCTGAGCAGATTTAGAGCTGAGCAGATCTAGAGCTAGACCGCCGTACATTGGCTGAGCACAGAAATGTGGCGTTTGCAGCACAGCTGGGTTTGGAGGTGCACCGCGGAAACACGGGGAGCAGGGACCATCCAGCCAGATGCAGGCAGAGCCTATCCCCGGCAGCACAGAATGGGGGTGCCTGACAAAAGCCCTGCAACAAGGTTGCTTTTCCTTCACACTGGCCTGTGACAGCCTGTGCTCAGTCACAGGCTCCAGCCAAGTTATTCAGCTCACCCCACCCCTCCCTTGAGGATAGAGATCCCCATGAACTGTATTACTCAAATTCTTACTTTTACTCCTTTGCTCAGGACTGTGCTCCTATTAGCAGCTAAGCAAATGCGCCAATCTGTACCTTCCTCCAGGACAGTTCAGGAGAGCAGGGTTTGGCTCAGGGAACTCCAACAGCGATTGTTGGACAAATGTTTCCCATATCCTCTCCTGCTCATGAACAATGTGTCCTCATGCCACTAAGACCACGGAGCTGCAGCTTTTGCTGCATTTGTTAAAAGAAGTTGACAGTTATAAACATGCTTACTAAAATAAATTTACTCCCCTTTAAGTGGACATGTTTTTAAAAATAATACTGTGCATATAAAAAAACATATGGGAAGGGCTAGCTAGTTATGGCTGCAAAGGTTGTTTCTGGAAAAGAAATAAGTATTTTCTTCATTCTCAGTTATAGCTGTTTGAGAGTGCCTTAGAGGAACTTCAGTTTTTCAATTTGTTAAGGCTTGTTATCTGAAATTCCTTGCTTTTCTACACCCCTAGTGACTAAGCAGGTTTTTGTGATACTCTTCACCTAAATAACCACCCATGGTACAAACTTACATGAACTTGTCTACTCTATTGTTTGTTCTTTGGCTGCCAGTAATTTCCAAAAATATAATTCTTTTCAGTTTCTTTTTTTTTGGTAGTTGGTTGGTTGTGGGTTTTTTTTTGGGGGGGGAGGGGGTGTTGGTTATAGTTAGGTGTTTTTTTTTTCCCTGTTTTTCTGTGACACTCCATGAGCTGTTGAGTCACCTATCTGTAATAACCAACTTAAAGCCTCTATTTTTCGCTTTGGCTTATATGGCTGACTTCATCTGCAAAGCATTTTATGATCCTCGCTATGAAAAACATTGGATGAAAGGAGATGTTTCAGTGGCAGACAATGACACTGCAGACAAAGTAAAGCAACCACAAACTCTCTGCCCCACGCGTTGCTCGTTCTGACTTCTGTATGTAAAGAAACTGGTGCAGAACTAGCAAAATTGTATTGCAAGAAATTATCTTCCAGCCACAGGGAGATGGTGACAGAAACTATTGAGGGTAAGGAACGTCAGATCAAGTGGCAAGACTTTACCCGGGTATTTATTTACAAGACAGGGCAGATGGCATCAGTGGCTCCCCCTGTTTTCTACTGGTCCCATTTGTTAGAGTCATTCATCCGAACCGTGGCATGAACAAAAAGGTGACTGGGATCTCGGATACAGGCTGTAAAAGCTGGGCGACTCCTTTGCACTTCTGGACATAACGTAGAACCAGAGTGAAGCCAAAGGGGAAAAAAAAAAGCAGAAGGGTAGGCAGAAAGGAAGGATTATGTCCTAGATTATTTCTTAGGGAGATAAGAAGAGAGTAAACTTATCACGTGGAATGATGCTGCTAGGCCATCCCAGATGGCAGGAATGTGCAACAGGATTTACTAAGATGGATGAAGAAAGTCCCTTGGGCATGCTACCAAATTCCAAGACTTTTTTTTTTTTATTTAGACCCACTGGGAGATGAGAAACAATCACAGAGAGAGGCAATGGCAGTCTCAAAATGGCATACTATAGTGTAAGAAAATCCCAGGCTTTTAAGTCAGAGACATTCTGACAGCTTTCAGGGGATATTCAAGAAAGAAAGAAAGGAAAAAAAAAAAAAAAAGAAAAAAGAAAAAAAAAAGCATCAAAATTCCAAGATTCTGGAATGCCAGGTTACTCCAAAGCATCCAGAACTTCTGTAAGCAGCATCAGCCACATTTCAAACAGCAGCTTGCAAAATTACTTAAATTTCCTCACAACAGGAGGGATTCTCATCAGCACACAAGCACAGCAGCCACCCTTAGCCAGGCTGTCAGTCACCAGTCTCGCTGCACGAGACTTTGCAGCGTCTGAGAAGTTCTCTATTGCAACACGGAGCAGTTCAGGAGGTTTTCTCTAAAAGTCTCCCAACTGCTAGTGTTCTGAGTATGCCACATGGCCTGCCAGCAATGAACCTTCACAGGCAAAGTCTTGGCAAGTCCAAGATTCCAGAATAAATTTACAGTCTCAGGTGTTGGTACCAGCTCTGGAGGTGTCTAAGCAGGCTACTGTACATAGGGAGGAATTGTAAGGCACAAACAATTATCTGTCCTTTCACTCATTTAAAAATAAAGCCAGTTCAACTTCCAAGCTAAGTCAAAGTGAGGAGTGGCATCCCTACATGATGTCTTTTTCTGCAGTTTTAAAGCCTCCTTAAATGGTGCCAATATATTTTTCCTTGTTTCCTATCCCATCTGATACAAAACTCTTCCCATGGGGGGAGGGAAATCAAAACAAAACACCCCCTCCCCGCCCCACCACTTATTTTGAGTGCCTGAGGGAGAACATTTTCAGATTACCTGTTGCAAGGCTTCCAGCCCTCCTTACCCTCAGAAGAACAAAGGCCATTGCTTCCCTCCTCTTCCACCTGCAAACACTTGCTGGCCCTCACCTCACTGGCTGTCCTGCTAACCAGCTCTTCCCAAGTCCCGATGGGATCCCCTGAATGGTGAGATTCGCCCCAGTTAATTATAGTAAACAACTTTTATGACACTTTTAACCTCGACATTTTGAAGCTCACTTACATACAGTCTTACATGACCAGACAGGCTATTGAGCTAAGAACATCAAAATTTGCACTCCCTAAAGCTTAGTGGAGAAATGCCAGGAGCCCGGAGGAAATTATGCATTTGCCTACTTTACATAATGATTTGCATAATTAGAAATAGGTTCACATTATTGTATCTGCTTGCATTTCTATCAGTCTGATAGATTACTCTCAATTGCATCTTGTTTGAGCTCACCGAAGACATCCAGTCTTTCTGTAAAGAGGCAGGAGAGCCTGGCATCTCACAGGCGGGGAGTGGGGAAGGCAAGCCCCTGCCCCCCACCACGGAGCAATTTGAAATTAGACTGAAGATATGAGAAACTGATTGAAAAGAGCATATGGGGAGGGCACGGGTGACAAGAGGAAGGCGATACTGCTGGAGGGGATGTGGTTTCCCTCAGTGAGAAAGGTAAAAGCTGGTTGCGTCGTGGATTAGTAAGATAATTATTAGTTTATGAAGTAATATCCCAAAGGATACAGGGAAGCAGCACTGCCCTCCACATTTACGATCAAACTGGGGAAAACTTCAGGAAACATTCACAAAGATGAGCTATCAGGCCGATGATTGCCTTTATCTTGCAGATGCATGAATAAGAAAACAAAACCTGAAATTGATCTGCTCATCCCCGCTCAGCCGATTCACTGAGGACATCACTTACATTTTAACCCTTGCATGACACTTTGAATTCCCCTGTTTCTTTAAAGTGTATTTAATCTGCTTTCTCACAGTTTTAGGGTTGCAGAGGCCCCTTGGTATAACATGCAGGAAGAAATCCCTCCTTATTTCACTTCCTTAGGCTAGGTGCCTTTTTAATAAGACAAATTCTCTGCTGGCAGCAGTATTATCAGCCGGGTCCTGTCATCATTCTGTCTGGGTGCAGTATATTGGAACATGAAAAAGGGAAGATTCCAGAAACAGTGGGAAGAGATGACACTTGTGTCTGCTGTCCTCTTTCTGTCACTGAGTAATATCCTACTCTGAGAATCTGGATTTAGCACAGGCATGTGCAGACTTACTATCTGATCCTTTACATCTTAAAAGGTGCTTCTGACCTATCTGGTAGGGTGGGTGGACACTTCCCAGACTGCTGTAGCTGATTTTGGCTGATTCTATATACGCTGGGATATGTGATAAATCACCCTGGGCAGCATCAGGAGAAGAACTGCTTGAGACAGACCTGCCTCAGGCTCCCTGGGCCAGCCACCTTCTCTTGGATGCTTCAGGAGTCCCAGTCTCACGGGTGCTCCAGCTTATCCTGAACTTCTTCCAGTGTCTGTGAAAATGAGTCACATATCTGCAAAGGGCTCAAGCAGAGTCACTCCCTGCTTTATAACTCTGAAAGTATTACAGATCCAAACAAAAATAAATATACCCTTCCCTACCCCATTCTCATAACAATGCAGTGTTTTTTAGAAAGCTGGCTAGTGTTTTTGTGGTTGAAGCGCCCCTTCCCAGAGTTATATTTTCTCAGACCTCTCTTCCACACCATGGATCCTTGACCTGCTTTGGACTCTTTGTCAGATATCCCTTTTTTCTCCAAAACCCAGTGATTTTGTTCCTTCTGTATTATTCCCCCTTCTGTAAACCCTCCCTTTAGTTTCCAAAGCCAAGGACAAATGTTAACACCTGATCTCTAGGTCCTTCCTGAAGGAGCTGCACAATTACAAAGCCCAGCTGTCTGCAGAAAAGCCAGAGAAAACGGGTTCTCCTTCCTTGTGCCAGCCAGTTCCAGATAGCCATCATATAGCCAAGTTTCTCAAGTTTGTGCATAAATTTCCCAGATCACTGCAGATGGTGACACAGTATTTGTGAACACTGAATTATGTTTTGCCCCAGGGTTGGTGTGGACAGAGGGACTGGTTCTCCTGTTGATACCATTTGATTGTGAGGGAACGCTGCAATGGCCAAATGCGCTGTGATACGTCTGTTGTCATTTATGCCCAACCATGTTTTAATTCTTTCTGTAAACTCACTTATTTGAGATTGCATCTTTAATCTTCTTTAATGCACAGACTGAAGGCTTGCACTTGTCCTGTTTGGGTTGATGAGGAAGTTTTCACTTGTTTCAGTGGAAACAGAAGAGAAGGATGCTCATCAAAGCCCCAGACTCTGTTTACGTAGGAAGAAGAACCAGATTTAGCCCAAAATAAGAGACGGGAAGGACCCATTATATTGCTTAGCCCCTGCTATTACATATGATAGTGGTATAATTAGTGTAATTTTAAATGCCTTGAATAATGGGACCATTGCCATCTCTCTTGGGACGTGGTTCTGCCACCTAACAATCATACTGGCAGGAAGCCACTGCCTGATGTTCAAACAAATGGTTTATCTTTGCTTGATTAAGTCTCACTAAAGATGAGTGCAGCCTCCAGAAATATGTTGTTTCCAAAGCTTAGAAAACAAGGGAAGAAGAGCTGTTATTCAGTACAAAATCTGCCAGATGTCTAAAGAGGCTAAGGAATTCCTAAGCCTCTGTTTACAAAATCCTGTCTCCTCCTCCTGTGAATGCTTAAATTACCAATCACCACCGCTACCATCCCATGTTTAGGGTAAAATTTCCTTTACCGACTCCACTTTCAAAACTGGATTGGAAAGAGAAACAAACATTTTAATTACTTTTCTTTTCCCTCTCCTTGACAGGCTTGAAAAAATTAACCCTTGTCCTCCACAATTCCGGTTAAACCCTTGAACAGAGTTGTTTCTTTGGTCCCAGTTACGCCTTGCTGAGGTGATTCCCTGCTTTGAGGCCGCACCAAGGTTTGCTGTGTGGGGCTACTGCCTGCTGTATCCCTGCAAGCCCTGGAGATGGGTGATGCTGCTGTGTGGAGAATTTCCCCTTCCACAAAAGCCCCCGGGCAGCGGTGACCCAGCCTGCATTTCGAAGTAGCAGTGCCATTCAGGGAGAGGGGCAGAAGGCTGGCACCAATACCTACAGACAGCTCTCATCCTGAGGTTTGTGGACCAGCATCACATGCTCTCCTTTACCTTTTTTTAATCCGTCGTTTCTAAGCTCTGATTTCTGTCTTGGTGTCAGTCTGCATCGACTGCACTCCCTTGGAGCTGGGACCGATGGTGCTCTGAGTGGTGCTGGAGATTTTCAGCTGATTTCCTTCCTTGGAGGGAGGGGAACCTGAAAGCAGCACTTCAAATAAGCTCCCTCCTCGTGGAGTCTCTGCAGGGAATGAGGGCCCATTTTCTTAATTACATGTTCATTAGTATGTTTAGTGCTCTCCTCCCTCTCTTCCCCCAGCCCCGCCACCTGGGAGTTCCTACTATGTTACTGGAAAGCCACAGAGGTTTATTTAAATACCACACAGTCAGATTGGAATGAAAAGCTATGAAGCTTCCCCTCTTTAATACTTTTTGAAATTATTTATGGGCTATGCTTCTTGCCTACGTAGAAGGTGCCTTTTGAGATTCCTGCAAGTCAATGCAGAAATAGCTGTTTGAATTGAGCAATAATTAGAAGCAGATGGAGCAAAGCAAAGCATCAGAGAAATCCCGTTCTGCTGAAGAAACGCTGCTGTCTGAAATAGATTTCCACTGCACGTAACATTTTCTCATATGGGCTAAAAAGAAATAACATATCTTGTGTCTGGTTTGCACCTACCAAAGCTGGGAAATTCAAAGTAAGGTCTGCAATTCCACCCTGAATTCATCTCAGTCCACACGGTGTTTGCAGCCCCTACATTGGCTGTACCATAGTTACAATTTCTTTTCTTTGCTAGACCTCAGAACAGTGGAGATCCAGCTACTTTCTGTGAATGTGTGTATATTTGTATTGAGTTTTTTTCTCAGTCTTTAGTAGGTTTTGGTGGTTGTTTTGGTTTTGGGGTTTTTGTGGTGGGTTGGTTTTTTTGTTTGTTTGTTTGCTTTTTTTTGTTCGTTTGGTTGGTTCCAAATGATTAAAAATTCCGAGGAAATGTTTGTGACTTAAGACACATTAAGATCTTTTGTAATCCACAGACTCAGTCTCCAGAAGGTACTCAGAGCTCTCAAATCCTAATTTGCTGCCAAATTCTTATGTGCTTGATGTGGTAGATTGTTTCACTCCTGAGTTCTAAAAATAACAGGTCCTGCTCTCATTGCTCCCACAGATCATCCCTTTGAGTTTAGAGATAGCTGGAAACGCTCAGCACCTCAAGGGGAGCCGTACAGCACCCAAGATCAAATTTTAGCTCATTTGCTTTGCTCACACCAGTACAACGGGATGGAGTTGCTGTGGGGCTTTTGTTGAACCGTGTTGTTGGAGTGAGCTGATTTTCTTTTGGTGATTTTAACTTATTGACCCGATAGTGAGCCAAAAAGCCATACTTTGGTCAGCTGCTACATGTGTACAGTAAAGCTGTGATTTTAATGATGGACTCACTCATGCTGCATTTTTCCATAGGCAGGGATTCATACCACCATGTCATGGAGTCTTCACTAGCCTATTTTAGAAAGCAACAGTGTTTTAAAATTTCAAAGAGACAAAATATCTCTGAAAACTTAAATATTGTGGCACTCCAAAGTGTCCTAAGCTTCTGCTACTCGAGTGTGTTTACAAACAGGCTTGAGGGTTTCTTCTGAAGCAGAAGTTACTCTTAGAATAATAATAATAATAAAAAGAAATTATTTTGAAGGAGATCATAAAGGTTGGCAGGTTGCTGGTTTTTTTCTGATGTCAGTGATCCGGCGAGGCCGCGGCGAGCGCCTGCCCCGCGGTGCTGCTTCCCACCTCATCCGGGGAAGTTGTGCGGGCCGGGCGGGAGCAGGTCCCGCCGGTGGGGCGGGGAGCGAGCGCCGCGGCCAGACCTGCGGGGTAGGAAGTGATGCTGGGAACGCGGCTGATGGCATCCCTCTGTCTGACCCTGCCTTCCGGCCCCGAGCTGCTGTAGGTGCAGGGTTTTGCCTGGGGTGTGAAAACTGAAATTCCAGCTGCTGATAGCTATTAAAGTGCAATTGCAGAAGCAGAAATGTTAATGCTGCTGTCTTTGCCAAACTCCTACTAGTTTTAATTTCATAAAGGCTGTTGCTGCTGGTGGTGGGTACTGCAGGAAAACAAGACCTAGTATTAAAACAACGACTTTATGGGTGGAACAAACAAGTCCTCTAGTAGCATTCTAGAAGCTGCCCCACATGGTGTGTTGGTGATGGTTCCAGTGCTAATCCTGGCAACTCCGTATGGACACTGATAGCATTATTTTTAAGGCTGTTGATCTGTGGCATTTGTGAAGCACTTTAAGCTGTTCTAACGTGAATTTGAATGAGGCAGCATCGCGCCAGTGGCTCCTGGTTAGGGAGGCAGTAGGCTTCTAAAATGCATCACTGTTATCATTGTTATTATCTGAGTGCAGTGCAATCCTTGGTGCTTTTCTAGGCATAACAGTAAAGGCATTTTCTGCCCAGCGAGCTCTTACTAATGCAAGTTCTCGTTGTGATAGAGAAGGGTGGTGACTCATGAAACAGCTTGTGCAAAGTGGGACAGATGAAGTGGTGACTGTCCCCAGACGTCCCCCTGCCCTGTGCCAGGGATCACTTCCTCCAGGGCAAGGACATCTGCGCTCAGCTCAGAGTCATTCTAGGGCTGTTGTAGCGTGGCTCACTGTGTTGGAGCAGTTCAGATTTGGCACTGGCTTAATTCCCTTCTTTAGGCTGCAAAATGAGGTGATTCCTGGAGCCACATTACTTTTGGCCCTGAGATCCCTGTGCGAGGGGCAGCCGCTTGCAGGAGAGCAGCAAGGCAAGGCAGGGCGGGGTGGTGGGAGCTGCTGCAGCCATCTGATTTTCTTCTGTGTCTGTGACTCAACACTCTCCCTGACCACAAGGGTCAGCTGTCTGTGAGTAAAGTCTATAGGTGCAGGTCCCTAGATGTTATACAGATATGGGGAGTTTGGGCTCTCTGAAGCAGCCTGAGGAGCTGGATCATAGCTATTCACCAGACTCCAAATTTGCTCAACAGTTTTTCAGAGAAACGTTCTGTTTTCCGAGTTTCTCTAAGATAGCTGTGATTAAAACATCAAAGATCTAGAAATTAGATTTGCTTCAAATGCATTTATCTTCAAGCTGGATAGTTTTTGTTGTTGTTTGGGCTTTTTTAAGCTAGACTGACTCTCCCTTTATGGTGCTCTCAGACTCTAGGTGCCGACCACCAGGACTGTGGGTGGGGAGGAGACACAGGCCACTTCTGAGCTTCTCCAGGGGCATTTATCCACCCCAGGGAAATTGCAACTGAAGCCAGGCAGATGAGAGCCAGTACAAGTGGTATTTTGCTAGATGAATTCCCTGGGGTCTGAGGCCTTCTTTCCTAACAGGGCCAGCTAAAAAATCCAAGAACTGGCATGGGTGTCGTATAAAAATTCATTATTGCTTTTGTCCATCTTTAAAAGTATTGTTTTGAAGGTACATATTTTTCGCAATATTTTTATCAAAATAACTTCTGAAAATAATTCCCTGTTGAAAACCTTCCCAAGAAAATTAAATTTACTGTCAGTATTTGAAGTCATCTCTTTTTAAACGTGATGAAGAAATGGCAATTGGGATAGGAGCTCATGTGGAAGCATCATGGGGGAAAACGCAAAGTGTTTCTGAAAATACTTGAAGAGTTTGTATGTGACATCTTTTCCTGTTCATGAGCATACAGTTGAAAGAAAAATCAGGTCCATTTTTAATGTAAAAATGCCAAGTGTTTACCTCTATGAGCAGAAGCAAACCCAAAAGCTGGGTAAACTCAAATTATATAGCCACTGAGCCCAAGCACCCCCCCCTGACTGGAGGAGGAATTAGTGGCTTGCATAATCAAGCCTGGGGAGCTCATTTTGTCATGCTCAAAGGGCCACAGTGGTGCAACAGTAGGGGTGGAGGGATCAGCAAGCACCAACAATGAATTCCCTTCATTTTTCCAATTTAAGGCCTGAGCAGAGGAAATGCAAAGCTCTTCTTTTTTATGCTCACTCCTTCCCCCCCCCCCGCTTTTTTTTGCTTTTTCCTTTTT
>VXAY01000699.1:338010-411459 GCA_013399855.1 Oxyruncus cristatus | reverse complement strand
CCCTCCTCCCCCCCCCCCGGTTTTTTTTGTTTTTTTCTTTTTTTTTTTTTTTTTCTTTTTTTTAAGGGTAGATGAAAAGAATGAAGCAGTAAAGAAGCCAGGTTGACACCTGTATCTGTGACAGCTCAGGCAAGGCAAAGAGTGGGAAAGCATCCGCTGGCAGCAATTTGAAACTGTCCCCTTCCTGACTTGGAGGCTTTGACTGATGGTGCAGCTTTGTGCAGCCATATGGTTGAGCATCTTGAAGGGCTGGCAAAGAGCTGCTGCTGCCAGCACTGGGAAGGGGAACCAAGTCATTATTGGAAACCAGATCTCTGGGAGAGAGAGGAGCCATTAACATAAAATTTTGCTTCGTGCTTGACTGTCCTCTCTGCGCACGGGACCCAGCGTGGCACTGCAGGAGGGCGAGGCCCAGCCTGGCCAGCAGGCACGGCTCTGCCAAGCCAGAGTTAAAAGAAAAAGCTTCTTCCTCAGTGCTGAGTGCACAGCTGTGGTCTCTGCACGGTGCAGCATTTCCCTCTTTACACGTGCTCTCCAACGCTCCCTCTTTTTGTTCACCCAAACCCGAATTTGGCTTTGTTATGAAGTGCCACGTTGGTTCTCCCTTCATTGCAGGACCGGAGGACAGGGCTTGTTCTTCTCAGGCTGCAACTGAGACCCGAGGAGAGCAGAGCTCCCCGGCCAGGGCCCCTGGCAGCACTGGCGCCCATTAATGTAAAGCAGCACCAGGGCCAGCAAGATAAGAGTTGTAATGACCACCGTGGGTTCCTGCTTTTCCCTTTTATTACTTGGTACATTACATTTGTTTCCAGCAGAGAAGAGTTGATGTGTGCGTGGCTGCACCGGTGGTGTTGGACCGAGCTCCCTACATGGTTATGTGGATGGACTCCAGGGACAGAACTGCACTTCCCCTTAATAAGCTCCTCGCACCGCTTTAAAGATAAAAGGGGAAGGGAAATATTTATATTCTGACAAAGCAGCTCTTCCCTTCAGGCTCTTGTTTTATTTATTAGCTTGCTCTGTCCCTCTCTTGCAGGTTTTTTTCTCTCTATTTCATTGCCTGTGCTCTCTTTTTCTCCTTTCTTCACTAATTTCGTCCCTGGGAGACAGTGACAGCAAAACTTAAGAATCACTGCCCAAGACATCAGATTCATATTGTGTAATTCCCAGCTGATAACTACAACTCTCCCCCATCTTTGTTTTTTAACACAAAGTAATGATTTATGATGCTTAAACAGTTGAACACATTACATCTGGTTTACTCCACTTGCTTTAAATAAAACTTAAGAAATAGGCGGAGTTGGGTTTTTGATGCTTGTTGTTGTTTGTTTGTTTGTTTGTTTTTATACCTCACAACCCAGATGCTGAATATCCTTCCTTGTTTGTGTAGGCAGTGGAAACCATCATTCTTGGCTGGAGAAGCCCTTACTGAGGCATGACACAGCCACACCGAGACCTTTCTAACCTCATTCATCAAATACTTCCTTTCCTCTGAGGCCTTATCCTGGGGGACCATTCATTTCCTTCAACTAATATGCCACACGAAAGGAATCTTGGGTAGATTCCTGTGTCTGGGTCTAGCTCTGAATTTGTATAAAGGTTCAAGAAGAAGTGCAATATGTGGTATTCTTGTCCATTCTGCTTCTTTTGCTCCTTCTCATACATTGAAGAAAATCATGTGCTGACTTACAATCTCAGGGGACATCGGTGTCCATGTTATAATTATTTTTATAATCGTTTTTCTTGCCATAATCATAATCTCTGCTAAGAGTGAGGCAGCAAAATTAGAGACTTGGTGCTCATAAGCTTCACCTCATTGACATCGTTATGTTTCTGCCTGTTGTCAGAGAACTGCAAAATGTCTGCAAAACACAGGCTTTACACCACCACATGAAGTGGTGTAAACTGCATAGTGCTGGATGAATGTATTGCAGCTGGCTGGGGAACAGACTGGTTTTTTACCTTTCACAATCCCACCTCCCAAAAAGCACCACAGCTCTGTTTCCAGACTGATCAGGAAAGTAAAGGAATTTGTTAATTGATTTTTCTCCCTCCCATATCAATTAATGAAGCCAGTCTAGGGAGACGTGAGCTCTTCTTTCTTAGTTAATTAATCCTTTTCCTTTATCTTCACAAATAATGGCAATAAAGCAATTAGCAAAGGATTTACAGGGTGTGGAGCAGTGAGAGATTCCTCTGGCCCCTCTGCAGCTCAAGCTGTTCAGCACTGCTGCAATTCAGGCTCTCTCTAAAGGGATTTGTGTCCCCCACCCTCTGCGATGTTGCTGCTGAAAGCCCAGCCTCTACAAGATGTGAAATCGCCAGCTCGATTTTCCCTAAGGGAAGTTAACAGCTTCAGTGCCAGTGCTTGGCAAAGGCCTCCTCTGGGACAGTGGCACCAGCCTTCAAAAGCGACAGGCACTGGCTGTCGGTGGCACTACTGTCACCATAGCCCTGAGCCTGTGGCTCCCAGGGAGTGTGCAGTGGGGCAGGGCGTGCTGAGCAATCCCACCACCTCAATCCTGCTGGAACAGCAGTCCTTCTCCCTCCATCTGCTCTCCTGGTCTTGTCCCCCCACCCCAGCCCATACACAGGCTCTGCCTCCCCAAAAGCCCTCAGCGAGTGGCTCAGCTCCCTCAGTCGGTAGGAGAGGAATGTACCTAAGCTGTAAACCCTGCAGGAGAGGAACTACCGGAGGAAGGACCTGCCCTCTCCACTCTATGACAGTGAGGTGTTGGATGGGTTTTACCATTCTCCCCAGAGATTAGGGCTCACCTAATCTGTCTCCAGCTCCCCGACACAGCTGCCCCGATGGTGCCCACCTTTTGTGGAAAGGACAGCAGCTGCACAGTGGGGGTGCCCTGCTGAGGAGAGCAGCATCTCTGTATGGGCTATTCACACCCTGACAAGGCATCTGTGCCTGTGCTCAACTGCTCCACTTAGCCTTTGTCAGCAACTCTCCCAGGTGCTTTCCATCCCCTGGAGTGTGCAGGTGACTTTTGCCCCTGGAAGCCATGTTGGGGTGGTTAAGCCAAGGCGAGGCTCAAGGATTTCAAGTGTTTTTTATGCAGGCTTGGGAAGCCAGTATTTCATCATTGCTCCATGTGTAAGGGTGGTGTGACCTGCTTCTGCCCACTCACCCTCACAGCTCTGCGCAGAACTTGGCCCAGAGACTGTGAAAGTTGGCCCCACAACTGGCAGCACAGCACCCTTGACTGGTTTTGCCAATTTAATTTAGTGGTTCCATGCTGTCATTTCTTATTGTTTGTCTATAAATAGAATCATAGAATTCTTTAGGTTGGAAAAGGCCATAAAGATCATCAAGCCCAACCATTACCCCAGCACTGCCAAGTCCACCACTAAACCAGGTCTTTAAATTGCCACATCTACATGTCTTTTAAATACCTCCAGGGATAGTGACTCCACTGCTTCTCTGGGCAGCTGGTTCTGATACTTGATAACTCTTTTGGTGAAGACATTTTTCCTACTATCCAATCTAAGCATCTCCTGGTGCAACTGATGTTATTATGAAAGAGTGAGTTTGCTGATAATGTCACATTTAAGAGAAGCTTTACAGAGTATTATCTCTTTCTGCCACTCAAGTATATTACCAGCATGTAAGAGTAAGCAGCAAGTCCTGAAGCGCTGCAGCAAGAACCATCCATGTGTTCAACCTCCTCCTTGCTGCCCTCAGCTCCTCCTCTGCTTTCTCATTAACAGCAGTGGTGTGTTGCTGGAAGGCCCATCTCCACCTTCCTTCTGGAGGCACAAAGAGCTGGAGATGAAAATTTCCCTTGTCTGCTCCTAGCTGTGGAAAGTAGGAGCCCTTCGGGTTCCCTGGATGACACAGTGGCCTCAGAAGGGCAAGCAGATCCTACCAGCCCTGTGTATGGTGGTCAGTGAAGCAGTCCCTCCTGCACCAGAGTCCTGAGGGAACGAGCACTTGGCTCTGAGTGCTGCCACACCTTGTTGGCCTTCAGGCTTTGAAAGAGAAAAAAGGTCCCACCCTAATGTGTGAATTATCAACAGTGGTAGCTCTGCAGCCGCACTGTCAGCTGGTGTCCCCTGGGCTTAGATTAGAAGCTGAAAAATGAAGCAACTGACTGCAAGAACCGAAAGAAATGGTCTGTGTGTGTAGGAATGTGTTCAGGTGTCCAGCCGTCCCTCAGCCAAGGTGTCTTACCTCCGTGAAAACGTGTGGCAGGGGTGGCACATGTTTGGTTGCCCCTCAGCCTCCTGTGACCATCCCAGCTGGCCTGGTTACTCTGCTGCTGTTGTGTGTCCCACGGGTTTTGTGAATTGCCCCAAAATCCACGAAGGGAAGGAGCTGCTGAGCTCTAGAAAGTATATTCTGCTCTGGGCTGCTTTATCAGACCGAATTCCTACCTCCCAACTCAGACTCCACAAGAATTACCTTTTGATGTAATGTACATGTTTTTAACTACATAGCCACCAAATATTTCTGTCTTGGGTCGATCCTTCTGTCACTGTGGGGAAGTGTCTCGTTTTTTTTCTATCATGTTGCTCGCTCACTTGCTCACCACTGCCGTGCCTGTCTCTATTCTCCAATGTAAACTTAGTGTGCCACTATCGAGTGACAGTGAAGAGATGTGGATGTTCCGTGTGACAGTGTGTATATAGTAGATGCATATTTGTCCTTAAGGCGAGATGCAATGTTTCATCCCAAGGGAAAGAAAAATGACCTTTAGTCTGTCTGGATATTTTACAATGTGTCCTTCCTTTTCTGTTTCCTGTGAGGTTAAAGACCTGCTGGTGATGATTAAAAGTACTGCAGTTTCTTCTTTCTCTAAATATTTTTTTTGAGCTATTTCAGAAGCAAGAAGGAGACTAGAAAGGTTTAGTTGCATCTTCCTTTTCACCCTGACCCACCAAAAATCAGATTCTGATGCATTTTACTTTCTAACAAAAGTAAAACTTAGTAACTTTTTTTTTCATTCATATCCAGCAGCTGAACACGCCTTACCCCTCCCAAACAGATTCCCAGAAGGATATTTTTTGCAGCCTTCATACCAACAGCTAGCTTGCATGGTGCCAGCGTGGGATCTCTAGACTGGAACTCCTGGCACTTCTGGGTCAACATATATTAGCTGTTAGGAGCCACGTTTAGAAATGTGTCCCTAGTTATAGCAGAAATGGTGGCCAGGCTTCATATCAGATCTTTTTCCTTGGGCTCTCTTTCTAGTCTGGAGCTTCTCTGTGTCTTTCTGCAGAATGCTGGCAAAGTTAGTCAGGTTAAAACATAACAAGGTAGTGCCAGAAGATCATCTGTGTGTTGCACATATGGCCTGCACGTGCGCCACAAACCCAGTGCTTTGGGAAACGTTGAATTTACTCTGCCCTGGCTTTGCAGCTGATTCCAACATGCACCACAAGCCCCTCTGACACTTTCGGGAAGTGTTGGGCTCTCTGGCAGAGTCAGTGCAGCTCAGCTGTGCAGATGCTGCGGAGACGTCTGGGGTTTTTGGACACTGAGTAACCTGGCGTTGCCACCGCACAGTAGTTCCAGCCGGGCCATTGGACTTGCAGAAATCCCACATAAATGTAAAGACAATCCTCAGATTCTCCCTTCCTTCCAGACAAAATCTGTGGGCAGAAGAGGGCATGTCCAATTAAACCCAGACATGTTAGGCTTGCTCTCATCTGTCTGCTGGATGTCTGCAAGATGCAGAGAGATCAGTCAGAAGATGAATGTTGTGGTGCCTAAAACCACACTTTGCTGTGAGTAATGTTAGCATATTGATGCAGCCTTTCATTCTCAGTGTTTGTCAAAAGCAATTAGTGTAAAATTCTCCACAGGATCAACATTTGAAATACTTTTTCCACCCCACATTCTCTTTTTTCCCACTTTATAGTCTCCTGTTAAGTCATTGTGTTTGCTTAGTGGCAAATTTGTGTGTAGCAGTTTCATTTATTTGCAGTCATTCTAGCTTCACCATATTTGGGACTCCGAATTCTCTTACTGAGTATGGTCTGTTCCAAGTAGTCAGGAGACTGGATCAGGCCAACCATCCAGCATTCCAACTTCCTCAAATGAGAAGTGTGTAAAAAAAAAAATCTGTCGCCTCTCCTGGGCTCCAGAGTGGGGCTTTTGGCTACTCAGTCAGAAGGCACTGAAGGAGATCTGATTGCACTGTAGAGTGGCTGCTGAAACTGCAAAGTGAACAACAACAACAAACTCACATTTACAGTTCATTTCCCTTCTGCAGGTGGCCTGTGGCCCTGCACAGCGACTTGGCTGCCTGGAGACAGGGCATTCCTACAGGCTCCCCAAAGTCCTAGCTGCTACCTAGGAGGGATGAATACCTTTCCAGGCCTGGAATCCCCTGCTCTTGGTTCATGTCCCCTCAGGTAAGTGGTGACATACAACCCACCCAAATTAAAAAAAACCAAAAAACCTACTAAGAAATATGTCAAAGAAGAATGTGCTTTTTTAAATGCCTGTGGAAGTCGCTATGCTCCTGCATTAGAAATACAGATTGCAGCTGGGGCTTTCAATAAACACAGTAGCTTGAACGAATACTTATGGGTCTGCTATCCAGAAGGGGAGGGCCTGGCTTTGTGGCTGCTGCCCAGAGCTGGGGTGTGGAGAGCTGGGGTGCCCTAGCTCACCCTTCCTGCCAGAGTGCTGCCAAAGGGGCTGCTGACCTGGCCCCCAACCTGGCCCCCCACAATGGCTGTGAGGCGTGGGCCACTTTAGGTCTCTCTGAGACAGAGAAGAAGAGTATTTCAAGACTTAGATTAGCTTTTGACCAGGCTGGAAAAGGATTCTGCCTTCACTATGTTCACTTAAGATGATCCTTGCGGGTCCCTTCCAACTGACGTTCTGTGATTCTGTGATCTGTGACTCGGGTGAAGTTTTGGCTGGCCTCGTTCTGTACCTACCTCACTCACTCACCCTCTGTCTTTCCTCTCTGCAGATGGCTCCTCTCAGGTCATGAGCTTGTTGCTTTCAGGGAAGGGAAATAGGGCTTTTTGTATTTTGACTTTTCCTCTCTGTAAGCAGGGTGGAGGTATGAGGTCAGGAAGAGATGAAGGAGCAAGCAGTTCACTGGAGATCACCTTCCAACCAGAAAATCAAAGTGCTTATCTGGGTGCTCATCCTCTTCCAGAAGCATGTGGAATTAGGACAAGATAAGGTCCGAATTCCTCTCTCATCTTTGTGTAAAATTGGTATAAAGAGTTTACCTGCCTTAACTACATTTTATGGGGACAGTAGTGTTAAAGTTGCATTATGTCCTCCAGAAGCCCATTTTTCACATAGTTTTGCTGGTCACTGGCTGTGTCCATGACATGCAAAGCCCTTCTTGTGCTTGTTGAAACTGGCTGGATGTGCAGCTTTTCTGCACCAGAGAGAGGGAGGTTCTTTAGTATCAAGACATACAGTCTCGTGTAAATTAATTAACTGTATGTAGCTTAATAAGATCATGTCCCCAGCTCCCTGGGACTGAAAGAAAAAGGAGTATTATGTTTTTATCCTTCAAATAACATGTTTTTAACAGGTTTTGTACCTGGCTGCCATTCCATTGCTCTCTGTCACTGAAATTAAGCTGCTGAAATCTGTAATATAAACCTGTGTATACCTGCTATAGTATGCAATGTCCCAGCCTTCTAAGAGCAATGTACTACAGAAGACAGAGTATAACAATGCAGTAAATATAGGCCATCATCAGTAGAACGTAGCTTTTAGCAACTGCAACAATCCTATACACAAAAAGGGAAAGAAAATTCTCGGTGTGGGCATCAGCTCTGTTCACATGACATGAACACACATGCTAGAACTGTATAAACACACAAAATAGTGAGTCTATGATGAAGAGCTACGAGATGAAAAGCTGAAGAAATATTTGCAGTATTTTGTATTAAATTGATAACTGAAGCTAACTGAATTTTCCAGGATGTCTTTATTATCCCATATATTTAATAATAGTTGGAAGAAAATTCTCTGCCTTCTAGAAGAACAGGTCTGTCTCTGGTGCAGTGTTTTACTTCTTACTCACAAAGCCTGACATTGACAAGTGACTTTTTTCTAAGTTATGAGAGAGGAAAAACAACCCTTTTGTTTGAATGTGGACTTGAATGAACTGATCAGGTGCCTGAATTACCCCAGGTGCCAAAGGACCAGAATCCACCAAAGACCCCTCCAAGCTGATTTTGAAGTCAGCTTTTAAAAACACTTTGCATTTCGCTTTTTACTTCTTATTCTATGGCAAGAGGATGATGTTCCACTATCAATCAAACAGAAAACACACAGTGAAACTGTAATTTTAATAACGTTATTCAGGACTGGCTAAACATGAAGAGTCAATAAGAAAGCACCAGCTATTGTCATAATAGGACCAGACTTTTGTTGGTTTGTTTAAGTGAAAGCCTTTTGTATCACATCAGTTCTTTGTTCATTCTATAGCTTGGAAATTAATCTCTAATAAGTATCTAATCTGCTGCACCTTTCCCTGTGACTTGGCATAAACACTAATTTATTTATTATACTTTGGCTGTAATAATTTGCTCTGAGCTGGAATCACAGCTCTACCACTCCTCATTAGGGAGTCATAAACACTTGGCATCTTTAATGTCAGTGAGGCTGTGTCTAAAGTTATTTAATACCACTTGGGTGGATCAGTACACTGAAGCTACTTGGTGCCAAAACCCCTGCTTCTGACCTCTTGGTAGTTTGGCAGTTTTTCTTTGGTCAAGGTGCTGGTGGTTTGAACCAAATGTTCCCACCAAGGATGTGTTGTGAAGCTCTCCAAAGAACCATGCATTGACTCAGATTCTCAGGTCTCCATTACGAACTAGAGCTCATTAGGTTGCATCCCAACCAGTTCTGGCTTAGCATTCTCCAGGAGCAGCCGAGCTGATGCACACCAAAACTACTCTGCAAAGCAAAACACTTCCTACTAACTGGGGGCGCTCAGGGAATTTGCATTCGCTTCAAGACTTTACTGATGCTTTGGATCACCATACTAACATGGATGGTGAAACATAAATAAAATTAAGATTTTTCCATTTATCTGTTACCCAAAAGCTGGTTTTGTTTGTTGGTTGGCTGTTTTTTGGTGTTTGTTTTTTGTTTGGTTGGTTTGGTTTTGATGTATCATTTCAAGTATTTTATTTCTGAAAACAGTTCCTTAATGACAGGATTTTCCAGTCAGTGTTGAAAACGAAAATTTGTACACTCTCATGGTCAGATTCATAAAAAAAGCTTGTGCGTTAGTTTTTAAGGAGTCATTTCTAGCTAGATCCAGATACCCAACCATTCATATTTTACTTGGTCATCCAAGTAAATTGCATCCAAGACAGCCCCTTCGGTCCACTGCTCGGAGCTCTTTCACCTCACTGCAGCTCACACCACATACTTGAGTATAGCTTGACAAGGATCTTGTCCGGCCATGAATCCTGTGTAAATATATATTTTGTGTGTGTGTGCATTTATATTGTTAATAAGAGTTGAGTCTGCTTTGATGCTGGCCAGGAGGAGATTTTTCCACCACAATAGGCTTTGAATCAGATTCATGTGCCTGCCTGATTTGCCAGCTTGTTTAGGTCAGCCTTGTTTGGGTTAACCTAATCTCTCTTCCCCAGTCTAGAGACTGGACCACCATCTGTCAGGATGGGTCCGGTATCCTGCTCAAGCTGTGTTGCCTACGAGCACATGTAAAGTCCTGAACAATGGTCTATTGTCTCTTTGTCTTTGTCTTTTGAGTTTCTGCAGTTCTTTGTTGGTGCCAATTCTTGCAGAACACCACAGCTTTTTTCACCTGGAAGGAGTCTTCCATGGCAGCACCCTCTTTCCCAGGAAGAGTTGTGTACTTGGAGGCAGCTTGAGCACATGACAGACAACAGCATTCCTGGGAATTTGTTTCAAGTTTCCAAGGTTTCTGTTCTGAACGAGCACAAGGATTGAACATTTCTCCTGAGACTTCTTTCATGCATGGTCACCAAAATCGCCAGCCTTTCCCTTCAGAGGGAGTTTTCCTTTGTGCCCAAGAAGGATGTGGTGGGAAATAAAAGCTGCAGCTCTTGTTCACACAACTCTGGCACGATTCGTTCTCCGCAGCCCCACATCACTCTCATTTTTAGCAGTGCCCAATTCTTGCTTCTTCAAACCCAGCTCATATATTTGATTTTATCAGATGTTCTCCTAATTGTGTCATTTTCAGAAACATTGATACAAGTTACGATTTCTCCCCAGAATAATTTGTATTGGGCTGAAGTTGTCAGGGAAAAATCTTTACTTCCCCAGGAAAAGGGGGAAAATTCTGTTACTGTTTTTGTTTAATAATGAGCCAGATACTTGATAAGCCTAAAAAAAGTTTGTGGCAGATGCCAATGCACAGACAGTACTGAGCAGTTTCTTTTGTTCGTGCAAGCAGCTGGCTCACTATTGCACCTGAAGAGGTAATTAGAAAGATAAGTTGGAACACTAATTTGCAACATTCAGGCCTTCCCTGGGAAGGTACTGCCAGGACAAAAGGAAATAAAGGAACTCACAGTCAAGAACAGGGGCACTATCCACCATTTTTCACTCTCACTGGCAGCTCTAGGTAACCTTTAACCTCTTCCCACCAGCCTCCTCAAAGAAGCTACAAGATGCAGGAGAGTAAAGGGAAAAGGTCCGGTCTCCTCACACAAAATGCCCTGTGCATTTATACTTAGAACAAATGTCTTTTATTCTCATTCCCTTGTGCTCTGTTTCTCTCAGGTACTCCAACAGCTAAAAAGGAAAAGAAAGAAAATGTAAAATTACCACACATGCCTAGAATAGGTTGCTTTATAAGGACATTAACGAGCACATTAGAAATCAGTTTTATAGATTACTAGCAGTCAGGAGCATTTTGTTTGGTTAGGTTATTATCATGGGTAGCACAGTGCTTGGCTCTGGATCCATTTTACACAGATTAATTAATTTACTTCTGTAGAGCTGCACAGTGAACTTTGCAACACTGCGTGTGAGTGCAGTCAGGGCTTGCACAGAGAGCTTCAGCTTTGCAACGCCCCCCCTCCCCATACAGCCGTGAGCAGTTGTGCACACAACTTCAGAGGCTGCTGCTGGAATCTCCTCCTGTTAGGAAGTGGGACTCTCCTGCCAACCATCTAATTTCTGTGATCAAAGCAAGCCTGGCTGGTGCGCTCTGAGACCCCATACAGCTCACGCCGGAGCCAATCACTTCATCGAGGGGACAACTGGACCTTGGAAAAGGAAGGTCTATCAATAACCTGGAATCAACCGGTATAAAATTTCCCCTTATCTGACCCTCTATTCTTGGGAGAAATATTATCAGTAGCTGTGTGTTAATTGGCAGGAAATTGCTTGCCCTGGGCTCCTCTGGCAGAGGCCTCCCCCTTCCCTCTCCTCTCCCTGAACTCCGCTTTCTCATAGTGCACCGCACTCGACATTTGACGGCACTGAAGGGAGAGATGAATTCCGTGAACAGTAAAAAAACAACTTTCCGCTCCATCGCAAGGAGCCAGATGACGGATACTATTTTCAAAGACTTCTTTGTCCATCAGATGGCGTTTGAATTAGGAACTTGTTTAGCCAGATTCTCTTGTTACAATTTACTGATTCATTGGGTGGAGAATGGGAGGGCAGGATGACAGAGCCAGACAGCTTCAATTAACGATTTTTTTTTTAAAGATCTCATTCAGACACAAATGCATCTTAAAATATATCCAGAATTAGACAGCAGAAGATTCATCAGTTTTAACCTACTTGTGCCTTTAAGTCATCTGCTGAGTGGAAATAAGCTGTTTTAACACTCCTTTTCAGAGAAAAATTGTAAAGTTCTAACAGATGAAATCTGTGGTGTTTTTCTTAAGAACAGGAGGTTGTGGAGAAAGGTTTTCGAGGAAACAAATATCTCCAAATCCCTCTATATGTCTCAATAAGACCATAACAACAGTTAAGCATTATCAGGATTAGTAACATGGAAATTAATTTCTGTTTCAGCAATAGAATAAGCAAAGAGATGGATCAAATTCAGGTCTTCCACCTGTTCTGTCAGATGTCATTCTTTTGACTGTTACCTCTGGATCACATCAGAATGGATAAATCTGGAATTAGATCCAAGGAGATACTTAACCCTTATCCCTCCATCTCCACTTTTCCCCAGCCTGACCCAAGCCCCTTTGTCCCACCTGCACTGGGGGAGTGCTCAGGATCTGACAGCACCAGCACTGCGCCTCTTCTTTCTCTGTGCTCCTTCTGCCAGGCCTGAGCCATTCACGCCCTGCCCTTGTGAAATCCTTGGGTTGTTCCCTCAGCTGCTGAGCACTGACCATTTTCACAGCTTCTACTTCAGTTTGTAAAGTTTCTCAGAAATCGCCCAGGGGGTCTGATCTTACTGCTGGGGGAAGGGGAAAGGTCTGGACCGGTCTTGTGTGACCTCAGCCATTTAATTTGTCTGTCATTACTTCATGGGTATAGGTTACCAAGAATGCAACTCTCAACTCTCTTACAAAAATAGGGCAATGGTCTAAGCTTTCTTTTATTTATTTGGTTGACAAAAGAAAAATTGCTGTCTGTGGTAGAGTCAATTCTTATTCTCTTCAGGACCCTCTCCCTCTGAACACAGACACCCACATGTTTGTGTGCACGTCTCATTAGAAACATCATGCACACACCAACTCAACTCTTTACAGAATTTAAGCAGCAAGAAATATTGAACCCAGAAGACTATACTAGTGATATAAATAATCTATACTTTTTATGAAGTCCATTTTCACATCACAGGTTTCTTCAGATAAATTTTTCAACTTTCAAATTCCATTCTTTTCCCCCCCCATTTGCCCCTCTCTAGGCAGCATTCAGAATAAGTATTTGAGTGTGGGGAATAGAGACTTCTGAATGAACTTTAGCCAATTTAATAAAACTAGAACAAATCAATAAGCCACCCAGGCATCTAATGCTGTCAGTATTCCCACTGATGGTTCCACAACATCAAACAGTCTGGAAAACATTTTCAAGGTAAGTCCTCTGTATTCTGAAACAGGTCCCTAAAGGCAGAGGGATGGAGGATTTCTTGGCCTACCTGTTTAAAATGGGTCATGCTCTGCATTCACAATCAGCTTGAAGTCAGGCACAGTTCTTCAAAGCAGGAGCTCCAGTGAAGCGCTCCTGCTTGGGCTGGGAATGTGCTGCAGCCAAGGTCAGGGAAACAGTGTGAGGGGCACGGTACCCTCCTTCCCCCAGCCATGTTCAGAAAGTTCCTTTCTTCTTCACCTTGGCTGGTGTGGTGATAATATCTCCTCTTAGCTGTTATCAAATTCCCATCTCCACACGATGTCTGCTCATGCCTCATGCCATCCTTAAACCCCATCCTAACCTTGCTTCTCTGGTTTCAGTGAGAAGCTCTGGACCTGATTATCTGCTTTACCTGCACTACTAGAGAAGTTTTGCTACCTGAGCAGTGGAAATGAAGCTTCTTGTGGCAGTAGATGTCCTTTGCCAATGTGAAATGTTTCAGTTCCCAGGGAACAGATGCTACACAAGCAAAACTACTTCTGTTGGTACAGCTACCTCATGCTTTTATTTTTGCAAAAGTGCAAACCCAGCATGTTTCCACTGGCAAAAGTTTCTAGCTGTATCCTGAAGAAATAGAGGGATTTTGCACTGGTACAGGGCCTTTGGGGTAAGGACAGCTGCTGTGAGTGAAACTGGTCATTTCTCTCTTCTCTTTTTCCTTCCCCCATCCCTCCCCCAGATGAAATTTGCTGCACTGATCCATTTGACTGCACTTAGTTTAAGGACATCTGTATAAACAGTGAGGTTGATCTGGGATCACAGTTCATCCAGCCCCAGGCTGACCCCAGGCTCTGCCAGCAGCTGGTGGCAGAACTAACCTGGCTCTCAGAGCGTGGCCCTTGTTGCCCTTTTTGAGAGATGGGCCCCTACACAGGCCACATGCTTTACCATTTTGATCCACCAACACTCTTTTGCTCTGTGGAGGTCAGAAGGAAAGGTGACAGTCAGGGTGATGAGGCTCCCTTGTTATCCAGATGTGGCTGTAGTTGTGCACCGCTGTAGTCTGTTCATGATCAGCTCGTATCAGCATTTCCAAGCGTATGAGCTCACAGGGCTCATTTTGGCTGTGAGGTCACGGAGTCCCCACGAGTGCTGCTGCCGTGCTCACTCAGTCAGTGTGGTTGTATCAGCTGAAGGGTGGTTGTGCCAGCACGGTGGGTTTCACTCAGTGCAGGAGAAGGAGTCAAATGGCAATTCTCTTGGATGCCCCCTCAGCTACTTTGTTCCTACCTTGCTATTGCAGCATCATGAGCATAGATACAAATTTGTTCTGGAAGAGGCCTGTCAGCTCCTCTGCAAATCCCCTTCTGATGTCAGAACTGGGGGTGTACCACAGCCCTTACAATCTCTTATCTCTAAGGAGTTATTAAATAATAGCTGACTTGGCCAAATGAGCTGGTATATTTTCCCAGGGGTTGCGCAGAAATTAGGAAGTCCTTGCTTATCCTCACAGGAGAGGCGTTGAACCCTTCACTATACTTTTCAGAAATCACTCTTGGTTCTGGGATCCCTAAACCCAGATTCTGATGGCATTGACAGAAAGACTGAGGAAGTCGAGGGAGGGATCATGCTCTCTCCTTTGGCTCTTGACGGGGACGGTGTTTTGAGCTGAACGCCCACAACTCAGAGGCACCCCAAATCTGCACCTGCATTTGAAAAATTTTGCTTCATTTGTGCTTTTTTTCTTATGCCAGATTTAGATGGGTATGAGGATCAGGGATTTCAGCTGGGTTACCCCAGAAATTTTCTGGTACAAGTGCCAGGGAACCAGTGGTGCTCTTCCTCATGCCTCAGTGAATAGAAGGAACATTTCCCACTACAGAAGGACTATCAGTGACTTTAGAAACCAACTAAACAGGGAAATACATTCAGTTGGGTTACTGGTGAAGGGAATTTATAGCATGTTGTGAACTCTCCACTTACTCCCAGAATTTAAGTGAGGGGCAGGGGTGGGGGTTGAAAGATCAGGAAAACACAGTTCCCTTGTTAAAATGAAAGAATGAGTTTAATATATACAGGCAGAAAGAGGAGGCAAGTCCTTTCCCTGTTAAATATTTACCATCTGAGCTCTGCCTAGACTCCTGATTTTCTGTATCTCTAAAGGTGGTGGTACTTGTGACAGTAGGATATGTTCCTTAATGTATTCCTCCCTCTCAACCCACCTTGCATGGGAAACGCTGCGGTAACAAAAAGCAGACTGTTCCCTTCTCATGAATATTAATCAGTAAACTCCCCCTGCTATTTTAAATCGAAGGCTGGTGCTAAAACCCTTTTTTCCCCCACTCAAGCATCCCCCAAGGAAAACCCTGAAAGTCCTGGGAAAGCCATGCACAGAGGCTGCCGTGACTAGAGGCCTTCTAGGCAGTGACATATAAAACTCTGAGGTCAGGGGGCACAGCAAGAGGAGGATTCAGCTTTGTTTCCACTATGTGTTGCTGAAAGCTAAACCTTTATGGAACTTTTCTAGCTGCATTTTTGGCTATTTAGCTTTGAAAACAAAAGATTTATTTATTTTTTCCTATTCACCACAGTTTTTGTCCAGAGTTGACAGCAGTGACATAAGAAGGAGCCTCCCTGTTCTGAGCTGGAGCTGTGTGTGCTCCTTTGGTCCCCTCTGCTTTACTACAAATATTATATGACCTTTAAGCAAAGGGAGGAAAACAAACAGCGACAAAAAAAGATTGCCGATGTAGACACCCACAACAACAATTCATTCTTCTAAATAAGAAAATTAAAACTCTCCTTGGCAAGTAAAACACATTGATCAGGCCATGTATAGTACTAGATGATGTCCAGAAACCCAGCTGTGTGTCTTCATGATCCACTCCGCTTCAGATCAAACCAGAGGAATATTCCCAAGGACACGGGGTGATACAGCCGGAGGTTGGCTTGCCTCCTAGATAACCCTGAGCAGTGCTGAACCATTCTTTGAACTCAAAGCAATGTGCGATTGTGTTCAGAAATAACACACAGACTTGCCAAAACCCAAGAGTGTATCAGCAACCAACGTGTATTTTTCCAGTGCCTGTAATGATAAGCCAGTGCAGAGTTTGTTGTTTTCTCTTTGGGGCAGCGTTAGCACTTGTGGTGTGTTAGAGAATTTCCCATGCCAAGGATGCAATTCACGTCCTGAAGAGTGTGCAGACAAGAATAATGTTTTAAAATCTTTGTCCTTTATCAAAGGACCTGGATAGATTTCAAAGAACATTATTGTCCATATCTTACAACTGGCAAAACTCAGGCGAGGAGGGGTGACACGGCTTCCCCAGGGTGATCTCACGAGCCGGTGTAGGTCAGGAGTAAGATACCGCAGTTCCTGCCTGCTGTGGGTGCTGAACCTCATCGTGCTGTGAAGGTCAGTGCCGGGTGCTGCACACACCAGATCTGACGTACTGGTTGAAGACTTCGAGTGAGAGATGCTGCACACTGTTAATGAATGGAGAATTGAGGCGTGGGATGGGACACATTCAAGCTGATCAGCCCCAACAGACCTGTGTTTGATGGCTGCTGGTGGCAATAGCTAATGGCACAAAGCCCATGGCAGAATGGCAGTAAAGCTTCCAGGACAGGTTCTGGGAGAGCCCATCTCAGTCTTTGGAAACAATATCTTAGAACATTGCTAGGGCAGAGGGTTGGGGTACGATTTACTCTGGAGAGATGATACCTGGTTCATGTAAAGGCAGAGTGGCATGAATCAAAAGTACCTGTTCCAGCATAAAGCTTGCTCACACAAAGAGAAACCTTCACAATTCTTTGAACAATTTAGGCTTGAAGAGTAAAGTCATGTGACATCAGCATCTTAGGTTAGGTAGCTGCAGTGGTTTTGGTCCAGAGCCCTAAAACCACGTTACTTCCCTATTCTGGGAGTAACTCTGAGATACGTATCCAACTGCACTCAGAGGAAGAGTTCTTGAGGCAGAACCTGAACTTCGTACTTGCAAGATGTGGATGGAGTGAATGATTGATGCCAGTACACAGAGATGTGTGTATTCTGCAGCAAGGTCTCAGACAGAACTCTTGGTACATAACAGACTGTTTAAGAGGTTTTATCAAGCTGCAATTCTCCTGCTTGGGACTTCTCAGAGGTGCTGGCAGGAGTACAGTTCTTCCAGGACACAGGAATGAGAAGCAGCTGTAACTAGTAGCCGCAGGTATAAACATGTATCACTAATTAGAGGTAGTTAATAATTTCCTGCCTCCATTAAGTGCTTGCAACTGATACTTACTCTTTCTTTTCACCCTTCTTTGGAGGAACTGAGCTGCAGCTGACTAATCCAGGTGGTGGTGAACAAGACTGCAGTAGTGTCACCAGTTTCCATGGAGTGCCATAGGTGTGTGGAGTGTGAGAACGCAACTATTTGCTAACAATCAGGCTGCTTATTTCAATTAAAGCATTGGGCTATCAGCATGTTTTGAAGACTATGCTGCATGATGGCAAAAAACCACACCAACCAACCAACCGAAAAGAATTACTCTAAGTTTGAAAAGGTTTATTCTAACTGTATTTGAAAAGAATGCAATAACTGTGAGGGTAGAAAACTACCCTCACAACAGTGTTTTATAAAGGTATAAAATCAAGCAGTCAAACATTTAATGGGAGATCCAAGTTCAAACTGAGAAATGGACTTGACCCTGACAGAAGTTGTCAGAGACATCAGAAGCACATCGTGGGAATTGGTTATATCATCTCAGCTGAATACTTCTCAGTAATCCTTCTACTTTCAGGCCAAGAGGCCTTATTTATTTTACTAACAGAAGCAGATATTCACCACTATACTGCCTGTGCTATACTGACATCAATGGGGAATTTCCAACAGGCAGGTATGACACCCTGAAGAACATGCAATGGTGACTCCTGATCTAACTTTCAGTTTTTCTGAGCACGTTATCTGGCCCTCCTAAGCCAGGTGTGCTTGTGCTGAGGCACTCAGCCTCTGAGTCCTTCAGAAGAGGGTAGGAGAGATGTTGAGACATCAGCAGTCAATACTGTGTGCTTTTCCCTGGCATCATTCAACTGTGACTGCAGACTAGAGCCAAGGCTGGCCATATTTTGGAGAGAGGGGCTGTCTCTGGGCTACTGCACCCAAAGGCTGTACTGGCACTTGAACTTTTTGTGGGTGAGGAGTTCCTTGCAGTGCATGTAGGATCAGAATCCTTATTTCTACTTTTCCTTTGTTAGTCTCCCAATCTGCCCTGTGGGCTTCTGCACTCCATGAACTTCCCAGAGGACTTTTCTTTCTCTGTGGCATTCTCTTTATACTTATCTAAGGCTTTGAATACCTCCCAGTTAGTGATTCTGGCACAACAATGTACACCACTGATAGCACAGTCTATAGCCATCCTGCCTTTTGCTTTCCTGTTTGACCTTTATAACTTCATTATTTCACAAATATTCAGTCTTGAAATTTTACACACCCAAGGCACCTAAAAGCAGATTTTACACCAGTAAAGTTGTCTAAACAAACTGTCCAAACCTTGAAAGGATGTAATTTCCCCTGAAAGTATATCCTCACAAATAATTGATAGTGTAGCCATCTTTCAGACCAGATGGTTTCCTCTTGGATGCTTACACAGAACAAAGTATGAGGAGCAAAGTAGCCCTTATACCCTCAGAACAGATCCTTCCATTGCTTCTTAGACTAAAATCCACATTCCAGAAGGGTATAAGCTAGTAAAAAGAACCCTTTCATTTCACCTGATGATAATGAACTTCACGGGAAAAGTTATTTCTGTATATTAACTGGTTCTGTCTTTAATATTTATGATTGCAAGATATTAAGTATGTCTATATGAGTATGTATCTATTAGGCAATTAATATAGTGCTGCATAAGACATAAAGGTATATTTCAATTTATACTTACAGTTATCCCAATCTTCATAAATATTTGCAAAAGGGTAAAATCTGTAACATTTTCCAAGAAATGAAGCTACTTCTGCTGTGGAGTTATGATGGTGTTTATATGATAGTGCTATAATCAGGTCTAATAGCTGAGGTTGGGTTAGTCCAGCCTTCCCTTTCGGGACCATTGCCCAGGTTGTAATAGTAAAAGAGTACTTTTGTGACTCTTGTGTGTTGAGCATAGAAAGAAACATGGCACCAGCCTCTTCTTCCTCCCTTATGGAGGAGCTGTAAGTGCTGAGCTGTTCACAGGCACGGGGAAGGCTTGTCCTTTCCTCCTGGGATGTGTATATGCTCTGCCCAAGCAGCAGTTCCCCTCTCCTCTGGAAAGGTAGCTGAACAGAAGGAACCAGCTTGGAGGACAGATGATCCACAGGGTGGATTGTGCTGATTAGAGTAGAGGTGGAGAAAGAAAGTGTTGGTTTAAGAGAGCAGGGGGATTTCAGGGAGGCAGAGAGGAATCACAGATGTTGATATGAAACTCCCAATAGGGCATTTTGACAGTTCTTTAAAAAAACACCAAAACCAACCAACCAACCAACCAAAACCAACAAAATCCAGTTCCTGAGGTTATCTGTGTATTGTCAAGGGAAAACACCACAAATTGAATCAATAGCAACCCAGCTGGGAGGTGCCTCAGAAATAGCTTGCTTCTGCTTTGGTGTGTTCAACCACAGGACTGTTCTCTTCTGAACTGATAAGAACAGAGAATCATGAAAGGAAGGAGAGGATATTTGGGCAAAACAAGAAGGAAAACACATGCCTTCTAAGGAAAAAACCCTTTGGCATCCATCACTGGGAATCATGAGGGCTACATAATTCTCCTGCTTTTTGTCTCCCTTCCATGTGAACATACTGCAAAAGAGATGGCAGGACTGCAAGGAGAGTTCTGCATAGGAAAGTTTGTGAAAGCAAAGCAGTGTGAGAGGGATTTGATCTACTGTTCTTCTGGGAAGATTGGCATTAATACTAAATTCAGGGAGCGGTATACCTAAGGACCATACTAGATTCCCCTGATTCTTCATGATGATTTTGTATTCTTAATTATTTTCTAACTTTTACTATCTTATTGCTAATTAGAAGCTGCCTCATCAGAACTAAGAAGTTGGACGAGTGACCTGTAATATGCATCAGTATGTGCAGCCTGAGTTATCTGATTCCTGGAGCCATTATCCTTCCCATCTCCACTTTTTTTGTTCTACACTTGTCTAATGTTGTGTCCAATCTGGAAGCAGGCAAGGGTAAGGACATTGCCAGGTCATGTGTTTGCAGTGTTTGTGCAAGATCCTGATTTTTTAGCCCTTGGGGAACAGCATCAGTCAAAGAGGTTGTAACCCAGAGCCTGCTCATGGAGCATGAGAAGAGTTTGTCCTTTGATGGAGAGTGCTGTGAGCAGGATAGCGATGGCTCTTGCATGGCATCGTATGTGTGGAGCGGGTGGGCTCTTCCCAGGGAGCCTGGATATGCTGGTGGTTCCCTCTCCTGATTCCCAGCCAGATGCTTCCCCAAGTACCAACTGCACAGGCAGAGCTCAGGCTGGGAGAGCACAGGATGTGTCTTTGGAAAGGTTCAGTTGCCCCCGCATGTGCCCTTTTGGGCCTCGGGCAAGCCAGGTTTCAGGAAGGGCAGAGAGGAGAAGGTCAGAAGATGAAAGGATCTCTGGAATAAAAACCCTTTGCTGAGCTGCAAGGCAGAATGACTTTGTCACTCAATTAGACTGGACTTTCAAAGCTCAGAATGAAGTGTCAGATGCGGCAATGCAGCCCTTGTCAGCACAGTGTGTGGGAGGCAGCCCAGCGAAGGGAAGGGAAGGGAAGAGGGTTTGCTCAGCAGCTGGCACAGCAGCTGGGCCCTGCCAGCTCACATCTGAGTTGCTTCATGCCTATCAGTGACCAGCTTCTTCCCTGGCTGTGACACTTGGCACTCTGCTAAGTCTGCTCTTCTTAGTTCTCCTTCCCTGGCATGAGGCTCAGCAGCAGACATGTGCCCTGAGGAAGCAAGGAGCCCAGGACCAGCACAAAGGCAAAGGATTTTAAGGCCTGCTTATGTTAAGAGATTAACAAACAAGCGTTAGTGGTGTCTAAACTACCAATAGTGGCAAAACTGCTTTGAAAAGCAAACTAGCTTTAAATTATATTATTAAATCCCTATTAACTACTCTGACCTAACTGAATGCCTTGGCTTGAAGGCTGGGCTATTTCATGCACTGTCCTGCCCAAATCAGTGAGCACTGGGTGAAAATCGTTGGGAACTGTGAGACTGAGCCTTGTGAGAGGAAATAGCTCCCATAGGAAATTCAAAGGCCTTTGTAACTGTGCAGAATGGATGTAAAGGGGTGTGAGGGTCTTCCTCAGATGCCTTTCTAAACCAAACTGCCCAGTCCTCCTGGCTGAAACACCAAATACCATTTGTATATGTAACTCATTTGTCTGTATAATTTGTGCTTTTCAGTGCTGTATGAACATTGCAATGGTGGTTGAGATTTTCCAAACTCATAGGAATTAGGACATCTGTAATAGAGCTGGTGCTTAAATCCCTGAGTCTCTGTGAAAAGGTAGTCACAACAGTTGTTGTGAGGATCGCAGTGAGAATGCCCTGGGGAAGGACCTCATCATTTTCCTAATTGGAGACTGAGAGATTTCACAGGTAGGGCTTCTGTTTGTATCGTTTTGCTGAATCCTAGTGTCATTTAACAGTCTCAGCATGACTCTATAAACCACTCCTTATCACAGTCAGCTCCAAAAACCTGTTCTGTGAAGCCAGGAATGGTTGGATTTTGCAGAGGTGATTCAGGTGATTTCTTCTACCCCACGTATCCTCAGCCCCACAGCACTTCTTGCCAGCATCAAACACTGTATTAGAGCCACTGCTGCTGTGTGCCATCTTAAAGATTTCTCTTCTAGGAGTGGAGTTCTGGCTGCATTTCCGTGTTTGTGTGCCACAGGAGAACTGAGGTGAGGTTGAGCATCCATCCCTGTGCTTCTGCAGTTCAAGCAAAGAGCATTGCTCTTACCTCTCTGTGACCTGGATGACTCAGTGCATCCATCTCATTGCCATCCAGCCTCTCAGCCCCAAACAGTCACACTGCATACATACCAGTTGGAACCCGTACTCAGGTACCAGACATTTCTCTTGGCTGGGAAATTGAACAGTGTAGGGCTTGGAAGTTCTGCATCGTTCAGACAGCCTTTCTTACTTAGCAAACACCAGGACCACATATAACATGCCACATATAACAAAGACAGGACTGTTGAAGCATGCTGGAAAGGATGCTCAAAACCAACTGGTTTTGGTTGGATAGTTCTCTGATACCACCCTTCTCATCTTTAGTACCCTCAATATTACTATAAGTAATGTAGCATGACAGAGGGAATTGCACCCGCTACATCTTCCTGAAAGCAGAGCACCAGGCAAGCTGCTGGAAATCCTGAGTTTCAGCAACTCACTTGTGAGTAATCAGTGTGGAAAGCAAGGTTTTCCTATTTTGTCTCTCGTTTGTTTTTTCTACAGACCAGTTGCCATCGGAACACTACTGTCAGCCCAACATCCATCAGAAAGTGAGAACCTGTGTTGTTAGAAGGGAAAAAGACCATCAGTTGCTTTCAGGAAGGGGGAACTGATTCCAATTTATGGTTTACTTTCAAAGGGGCTGACAAGCATCTTACTGAAACTTATGGAACAGCTGGCATTGATTATGTTGAGTTCAGCTCCAACATGAAACTGTGAGAGCACTTTGCAGCATCTAATGATGGCTTCCCACATAACCGCCTTGGAAACCCGAACTGCTTTCCTTCCAGCCTCATTCCAGTCCAGGTTGGCTTGTATTTCTTTGTTCACTAAAGCTCTTGTTGGCTAAATTTTCTGGGACAAACATGTAACTAGTGTTTAAATCCCCAGACAAAAGAAAGCACAGATGCCTTTTCTGCTCTGAAATATCCAAGGTCTTTCTCTGCATAGCAAGAATCCATGCCCTGAATGGACTCAGGGGGGGCAGAAAGGGACTTGGTGCCTGTGAGGCTTGGTTAATATGCCTCTGACTGGCTGGCTTTGTGCCTTCCCTTTAGCTCCTTGTGAATGAGAATAGCCTGCTGGCAGGTAGCCTAAGGGCTAGCTATGGGTAGTTGTGAAAAGATGAGCTGGGCAACAGGAACAGGGATAAAGTAGGGAGTAACAGATGAGAAGAGGGGAAAACCCATTCTAATTGAGGAGCACTTTACCACTGAGACCACATCTGTGTAGCCTTCTCTCTTGCTGTCTGCAGTGGATCTCTACAGCACCCACCACCCATCTCACTGATTCTTTCCTTCTTGAAGGTTGCTCAGAGGGATGTTTGGGAGCCAGCCTCGCCTTGATAATTATTTCCTCAGCTCCCTCAGTACCCTGGGCTGAAGCACAGGTACTGTATCTGTAGGCAAAGAATTTAAGATGCCGTGTGACAGTGGCATTGGCAGGACCCCAGTCCTTCATACATGTATTTTCTAGTTTTTGAAGATCTCAATTATTTCATTTGCATTCATCTGTACGAAGACTTTTCTGCTCTTTCTGCCCAGCTATATTTGGGTTTCTCAGGCAACGAGACGTTACAGGAGATGAAATTTGTTGCAATGTCAAAGGTAAATGTTATAAATCAGATACAGTGCCCTTGAAGGGAACATACTCTACTTCAGCACAGCCAGCCTGTTTCCAGGTTCCGGAATTTACTTCATAAGCTTAGTCACTACTGCTAATTCTTTTTATTTCTTTGCATATTTTTAGTGTAAAGAAAGTCTATGGACTTACAGTCAAACACTCAGACTGGTTTGTAAAACAGGTACTCATTTTTTCCAGGTGGTTTCTAAATACATATTTAGAAACTTCTCTGAAACCATTAAGCATGTGGAGTATGTTCAGCAGCTGACAAATGTACTGAGATTTGGAAATAATAAGGGTAGAAGAAATCATCCACCGAAATGACATAGGTCATGTCAAGGCAGCATGGGGAGACACCCAATAATGTTGAGCATGAAGTCTAGCATGGGCTCAGGCTGACTTCAAAAAAAAAAAAAAAGGAAAAAAGAGAGAAGAGAAAAAAATAAACCCCAAAAAATTAAAGAATGAAAAGAATAAAACCAGGGGAAGTAGGAACTAGATACCATCGAGCACCTCATGTGCACTGCGAGGGGAAACAAAGTGAGCTGTGCCTGTGCTGGGCTGTCAGCCAGGGGCAGTGGGAAGCACTGGGCTAAGCCTGTTGTTGGTGTTGATTTATCTGATTCACGGAAAATCAGGGCAGCCCTTGCAGCATGTGTGGGAACTGTCGAGGTAGTACATTTGCCTCAACGAAATCAAAGCAGTCTTGGTCCCTTGGTAGCTCACAAGAGGCTTGTTCTCCTCTACTTGGGGCACAGAGCACTGCAAAGGGTTTCTGTGGCAGGCACTCAGTGCTCTCCCTCCAGCTCCCATGTCTGTAGGAAAAGGGTGTGTGAAGAGGTGGGGAAAGAGTCACTGGAAAGTCTCTGGTCCTTCTTGTCTATTGCTGTCATGTTTTTTAGACTGAGGGAAGGTCCCAGGCATTTCATTTACAAGAACTATTTGAGTGAGGATTTTCTGCGCTAATTGCCATGCTGTTTACTGCCAGAGAGATGCAGGCTTTAGTGCTTCATGCACTTTAAAACTGGCAGAGGGTGACAGGGTTTATGATTTAATCTCTAGCAAGTGTCTCTTTCTTTGGGGGTAGGTGAAATGTTACTATCATCTGTTCAAAGGTGGAGTGACAGGTTTTTACTAGCACCCAACCAACTGCATCTCAGAAAAGTGCTGATACAATCACACATGAGAACTGGATGAGATGAGACACTTTTCTCCTTGTTTCTGTGGCACACAGTGGAAGCTGCTGATATTTGATGAACAGTAACAAGATGCCCTACTGTGACATCCCACCAATGCCAATTGTTTATGCCAAGTATGATGAGCCACCAACGTGCTGAAGAGGCAGAGTCGTGTTTAGCACAATAAGATCCAGAGACTTGAATATGTTGCAGTGTTACTTCCTGATATTGTTGTTGCTGATGAGAATTTATCTACAGTTTCAGAGAGGCAGAAAAACTCACTCCTATAAAGAGAAGAGTTAGAAAGCAGTTTTTTCTAAATGAGCTGATCCCATCAATCTCCACATGCCCCAGCTGTGCAGAACCAGGATGCTGGGTTAGCCTTACCTCGGTGTTACACTCAAATCTCATTTATCCCCAGTAGCTTTATCAATAACTGCTTCCAGAGAGAGTCTTCAAGATGTATTACCTTAATTCATGGTTTGCCTTGCCTCCCTTAGCCTCTCTCTCCTGTGTGCTCTGAAAGACTCCCTGTTCTCTGTGGAGCTCCAGCCTTGCCCGGTCACTGTGCTGTCCCTTTACCCTCCCTGTACCCCAGCATCTCTCTGCCTGGTCCTTGTCACAGGGGCCCTGGATGGTCAGTTCTGGGGCCAGGGGCTTTGTTGTGGCACAGCTTCATACTTGGGCACTGCTTGCTCCTTGCACAGATTGGTTGTACCTGCACAGAGTCACAGCACAGGGCTTGCAGCTGTCTGCGGATGATTCACAAGAGTATGATCAGGGTGTTTTTCTGCTGCTGTGTGGGAACGCATTACAAAGCTCCTAATTTTTTTCTGTTTGTTCATTTAAGAGCACATGTTTCTTGCACTATGCTGAAAAGCCCTCTGACATTTGTGAAGTAGGTGAACCCAATGTTCCCAAGCTAAAACCTGGATACTGAGACCTCAGTCATGTATTCACAGAATCACAGAATCACAGAATCAGATGGGTTGGAAAGGACCTCCGAGATCATCAAGTCCAACCCTCGATCCACTACCACCACGGTTAGTAGGTTGTGGCACTAAGTGCCACATCCAGTCTCATCTGAAAAACCTCCAGGGATGGAGAATCCACCACTTCACTGGGCAGCCCATTCCAATGCCTGATTACCCTCTCTTCCTCAGAGAAGAGAATCAAAGATCTACCTAAATGGGAGCAGCTTTCCTGGCTCCACTCAAAGTGTTTGTACAGATCCACAACAAAGCTGAAGAGGTGTACTTGGGGATGAAAGCACCAAGTTCCCCGGTGCCTGTGACACCTGTCTGTCCGTATGGCAGCACATCACCCTTAGTGTCTGCATTACACACCTGCCAGAAAGGGCTCACCTGCCCTTTCTGGGTCCAGGCACAGGTGTCTGTATCCTGGTGTCAACCTGGCTGGTCTTTGGTTCACTCTGGAGTAAAATGGGTTGATATCTGCTTCAGAACTTCTCACTGAGGTTTTTAGTGTTTTCCAGTTCTTTGTACACTCTTTTCCCATTTCTCTGCATTTCCCTCCATATCAGGGTTACTCATCACCTTCCACTTCCTTCTGTCAGTGCTCCATATGCTCTCTTGCTTCACAAGAAAAGGCTCAGTGTAGCCTCCATGCACTCTCCTCCCAAAGCTCTGTCTTTGGTTAGTAAAAAGTGACAGACGTAGTTGAAGCTGATGAGTCAGAAATTTGGGTGGCAGGGCCCTGTTGTCCCTGTAACAGTTGCAAAAACATCTCTACAGCTCTATATTCCTCCAACAGATCAGGGGCCCTTCACTGTGTGCTGTGGAAGAACAGATTGACGAGTACCTGAGCGGCAAAAGGGCTGCCCCTGCAAGGAGCCTGGTTACAGCGTTAGAGGAGAGGGAAATTCAGAGTCATTAAACTGGAGAGGATCAACTCATCAGATGCCCTGGACTTTTTAAGCAAACCCAGCAGGAGAACAGGGTAACTGTGGCTTCCCTTCCCCCACACAAATAAGTGGAGGCCTTACCCCAGCGAGTGCTGCATGGCACACAGCTACGTGACTCGTTTGCATTTTACAAGGCTTCCTGGCTTTTACTGTGTCAAAATTCAGTGCCTGTAAAACTCTTGAATTTCTGTTATCACCTTCAGGAAACAGCACTCCTCTTCATTTTCCTATCAGTAACCTCAGACTTTTCTGCTCAAGAACTTTCTTTCCTAGGACATGTAGGATTTAAGGGATGGTCAAACAATCTCCAGATTGGCCACTCCCTGCAGACCATGAACTTTGACAGTGCAGATACAATAAATACATTTTACTGTATTGACTTTTTGTGTCAGAGCACTGTTAGAAAGGCAAAGAGAACTTGTTGTAGTGCTGGTCTACATGGTTCTACAAAGCAGCCCTGTCCTCAACAAACTCTCTTGCCTTAGGCTTTCTCAAGGTGTGGAACCCTCTTCCTCTGCTTCTGTTTGGTCCTCATCTGACCAGCAGTTCTGTCCTTCAGCTCTGACGTGGCTTTACCTTTCCCTAAATTGCAGGAGACCTTGTTTTAGTGTTTATACAGAGCCACCCCTTCCCCTCTTCATACTCTGGGGAAGTGGGGTTATTCACCACATCTCAAGTCCATGCTCTTCCTCACACGTGGTCTGAGACTGTTCAGGGAGGAGGAGCTCTGTCTGCCCTGCCCATGCAGCTACTACATAGCTGGCGTTTTCTGGTGGCCTACCTGTCCCTCCTACTCTCTAGACATAAGAAACAGTTTCAAGCAAATCCGTGGAAATTTTTTTTAGTTTCGTACTGTGGCAAGCTAACAGTAGTATAGGAAAACTGTATTATCCCAAAGGAGAAAGCCACTTTCATCTTCTAGTCCACACTTCATTATGGAAAAATAACTGAAGGGGATGAAAAAAAAGGTTATTTTTTGCCCAGATCATTCTGTGCTCAATTTGCATCATAGCCTATGAACTCTTCTATTCTGGCATAACTGAGGAGGCAGGGAGCTGCAACAGGGCTTGGGAAGAAACAGCCAGAGGGCAGGAACTTCTTGGTCCACATATATTATATGAGTACCTCCTAAATTCTCCATTTTGATGACCTCTTGATGTGTGTCTGATCACTCTGTGTGACAGCAGAAAGCGACAGAAAATCGTTTTAGGAGCTTTTAAACAAACAAGAGTTGCAGAGGGCGTTACTGAACGGTAGATTTCAATCATTAGTCCCCAGGAACATGAAGATCGTTAGCTTTGGGGATTTCATTGTAGTATCACTGCTGAAGATCTATTCTGTCAAACACCAGAGACACATGCAGATGAAGAAAACACAGTTCTTGCCATCAGGAGCAACCAGTGAGCTAAAGTCAATCTAGCCAGGTATGGGACAGAGGTGCCACTGTAACAGAAGTGTTGATACTGGCCTTGCTTTAACTTTAGTAAGGGGGATCCTTTTCTGTGACAGTTAAAAAGTTAAAAACCTCATGGAAACCCAAAGAGCTTAGGGTCATTTCCAGCACTGTTTTCTGCTCAGGTGCAACAGAATAACCAGCTCTTGCTTCTGCCTGGCATTTTAGCAGAAAACTTTCTGGAAATGGAAGAGCAAAGACTGTATATACACACACAAATATATAAGGCAGAGCAGAGAAGCCCCTAGCAAGGAAACAAGGCTTTTACCCCAGAAATTCCTGGCCTATGGTGTGTGACAAAGGAGCCCATGGAGAGGCTGCCCAGCATCAACACTGTCAGTGGTGTTGCTCCCTTGCAGCAGGGCCTCCCACCTCAGGCACAGTCCTGTGTGGCAGACTCGGTACCAGGGTGAGGTGGCTGTGGTGAGAAGCTTTTGGGCTAGAGTGGCTGTAATTTTGCTTTATTCTCCTTTGAAAAAAAAAAAAAATCATACTGCTAACTTCAGCATGAGCACCAGAAACATCTACCAGCTTTTTCTCCCCTCTCCCTCCCCTACCTCCCTTATTTTGCTGTTTTGCCTTCAGAGTCTGTATCCCCCCCATTAACAAAGGAATAAAAATTCATCACTGCAGCTGTCTCGCTGCTGCTCTGCTGCTCCATATTTAATATTCAGGCTGGAAAGCTGGTGATCTTAACTTAGAAACAGGAGAAGAATGACTTACACTGCAGATTTGGTAAAGCTCCTCTCTGCCTGCACTCTTCTGTTCCCGTGCATGAAAACTGTCTCAGATTTCACAGTGGTAGTTTCTGCTCCTAATATCTAATCCTGAAGGGCTCAGCTGCTGAAGTTGTTGCCAAGTCATCAAACACCCACGGGAGATTTAGCTGAGATTTGGTCCAGTGAATGGAAGGGAGAGAGGGGAAAGTAATTATGGAAGTAAATGAGACCCTGAGTGTGAGAAATGAAGGAATTTTGATTTGCTTCTCATCAAATCATGCTTACCTTCCCTATAGAGGCTGTCTCTGGCACTGTCTTGTTCTACTGAGGTTTTTGGTACCCAAATGGCATTAAAACTGGGAACACCCGGCAGAAAATTTGCATCAAATTCTCACCATCACACCTTGGTTCAGCCACATAAATACCATCACACTTCTGTGGTGTTTTCTCTGCAGCAGACACATGTCCCAAGCTGTATCAGTGGGCAGGAAGATGGTATTGCAGCTGTGCCCACCATGGGGTCTGGATTGGATTCCTAGGTCAGCCACAATTTACCTTCAAACAGGGATTACATTCTTCTGTGTCACAGGGCCTTGAACATAAGTTTCTGTAATGATTTTTTTGTTGCTTATGTAATGTTTTTTGCCAGAAGCTCCAAGGAGGAGAAGTATTTAAGAATGTAGCACATTGCTATGTGTGCAAGGAGTCCCTTGGATTGAGTAGAGGAGTCCAAGGTAGGATGCTGTGCTGGCGTGGTGGGGTGGGAATTGCTGCGTTTGTTCTGCAGGGCAAAAGGAACATGTAAGACACAACACAGGATACAGGTACTCCACTCTGGTGTCACTTGGTTTGGAGCAAATGAAGCCAGGGCAGCGGGGGCTGTGTCTTTTAAAATAATGCAGAAATCTGGGGGGAGAGTGATCAGTGAAGACCTACATTAGTGTCTCCCACTGGTGCCCTGCAGTTTTTAATTAATCAGGTCCAATTATTCAGCCTATATCCATTTGAATAGTGAGATAACGCTGGAAGGAATTCACTTTCAATGGGATTTATGGCCCCCTTCCCTTAAGTCATTTCAGATAAGAGATTAAAAACGTTATGAAGTCTGCACAGGTCAGTGTGATCCAAGCAGTTAATGCTGTGATGTATTTATTCAGGGAACAAATTGGAAATCAGGAGAGCAAACAGTCTTTTAATTTGCGGGAAAACAATAATTTATAATTTTTTTGTCTTTAAGTCAGAGAACAAACACAGCTGTTGTTTGAGGCTTCTAATCTGATTACTGAAGTGCTGGCCTTTCAGTGCAGAGTGAGCCAAGGGGACAGGCACTGCCCTCGGGCCACAGAGAGCACTTCTCTTTTGCTAAAGTGACTCAGGTAGGGAAGGACTGGACTTGCTTCCAGGATGTGAGTAGACCCGTGTGTTTCAGCTTGTTTCAAACTTGTTACTTTCCACCTTCTATTTAATGTATTCCCCGCATGGTTCACACACCCAAGATGAACTGGGAACCAGTCAGCTGTGGGTTTGTGCTGCTGGAGGACTATTTCTGATGTGCTGGGAAAATTCCCAAAGTCTTTTCTCACCTTGCTTCCACCTCCTGCCTCCTCTGTCAACTGCCAGAACACGAGGCTCGCTAGTGAGAGCAAAGGAATTGAGGTGGTGTCCTGTCTTACACAGCTGATAGCACTGTCTGGGAGCTCCAGGCAGGTTCAGGATGCTGTCGTGTGAGGGGCTGTAAGAACCAGCCCTGCTCATGGGAAACCTTACACTGTTCAGAGACAAGGGACTCTGGGAGGGAGCAAACATTGCTGTCCCACCTTGCCCCAAATCTTCTCTTCCATCTTGTCCTCCTTGCAAGAACGAGGGAAGGAACGCCTGCACGGGAACTGGAGCACTGGGGCAGCACTTTCTGGCTCATAGAAATGCAAGAGTTACTAAAGAATCATTTAAAAACTGCAGCTGCCTTTCTGCAACGGGGTGGTAATAAATTCCCTTTTATTCTCCTAATGGAAACATTAGTGGCTGATTAGTTCAAATGAATTTCAGTGTATCATCTGTTAATGTAGTTATATCCCATGGCAGCTGTCAGTTTGGAGAGGATGGAAACACCCTGGCTTCCACTCCTCTGCCTAGGGAAGTTTGCTGGGATCCAGATATTTTCTACTATCCCTCCCTCTGTAGAAGACAAAGTGGAACAAATGTCCTTGAGTGCTGGTGATACTTGCAAGCAACTGAGGTGATGAGCACAAAACAGCGTGATGAAAAGAGACTATAGGGGATGAATAACAGCATATGTCCTATTTTGCTGCAGGGGCCTTCTGTTTATAGCAAACTCTAGGGTTTGGATGCAGTATTGTTCTGCCTATGCAACTGGGGTTTTTTTTCCTCTCTGCTTAGTCTTCACCAGCAGTGATCTCTCAGGTTTCAGAGTCTCTCTGTAATTAGAAAGAACAGCTTAAATCTTGACTTCAAACGAGGAGCCACCAATCTGCTGTGTAAACAGAGAGCTTGAGTGAACTCCCAGGAGGGTTTTTAAAGTGTGTTCTCCTAAACCCCTGGGGGCAGGAGCCAGATCGTGGAGGGGATGAAGCCACTCATTGCTGCCAAGCAGTCACACACAGTGGGGACATTAGGGAGCATGGGGAAGAAGTCACCCAGTGCATGCAGGTGCTTACTTTAAGAGCATGGCTGTACCTTCTTTAGTGCCTCCCGAGGCTGCACGACTTCAGTCTGCATCAGAAGGGAGCCCAAATGATTTTCTGCCTAGGTAGTTGAATTGCATAGCTCATGGCGTGGCCTGCGTTAGCTGCAGGCAAAGAGGAGGCTTGGAAAATAATGTAATACCTGATTCAGCAGCAACTCTGCAAGGGCAAAGTTCCCTCTTTATAAATTTTTTAGTAAATTCGAGCTGGCAAGTGACACCTCTAGTGTTTCAGATATATGGTGCTTCACACTGAGCTGGCACCAGGCTCCCTCCAGCTGGGCCTGCCTTTCTGTAGAGCCGTGGTCCAGGTGGGTGTCTGGATCCTGAAACAGCTTCAGCTTCATGGCACAGACTGCAGGGGCTTTCCCCCAGCTGCTGCAACAGCAGCAACACTGTGCACTGCCTTTGTATGGGTGTTGAGAACAGACTGAAGAGGTAGGCTGAGGTGTGAAAGTCTACCAGACCTTTTGAAGAGGATAAAGGAAATCTATGGAGGAAATCTGTTGTCCTACACTACCTGTCTTATCTGTGCCAGTTGTTGTTAAGGGGATTTTAATGCTGCTATAAACAGGAATCTCTGGAATTCCCTGGTAAGCAAACACAGATGACTTGCTCTGGAAATTACCTGTATAGCAAGTACAGCTAAGGGAGTGATTACTTTGCAAGAGCTCATGGGGACTTCGGCAGGCCAAGAATGAATGTGATCAATTCCTGCTGGAGCCCATGAGAACAGGATGGGGTGTTTCTTTGATGTAGAGGGGAAAGCACATCTTTGGCTGCTCTATGGGCTGTGAAGCATTCTCTTTCTGCTTCTCGGGCCCAGCATGGTAAGAGGGTTTTCCTAGATATTTGCCCTCTCTGTCTTCCCCCCAGGTCTCCATCTTGTTATTGTACTGTGTGGCTAGGAAATTCTACCAACCTTTTCCCCGCATGCCAGTCCTCTAAAGAGCAAGCAAAAGACCCTGACAACATCCCATCCTTTTTGGGATTAATAGCAACAAAGAGGCAGTCAACGGCACAGTGAGACAAGTCTCCCACTTCCCTGAAGCCTCCCACTCCTGGTTAGGACATGTAGATCTAGATCATCTTGTTATCTTGGTGTAAATCCTGACAACCCTTGTGCAACATTTTGGGCATCTGGCAAAAAGGCATGTGCACTGCAGGAGCTACTTCTGGAAGGGCTCTGTAGAAACCAGCCCTGTTGTATGGGCTGGATGAAATCTGAAACGTGGAAAGCCTGTGACGCGGGCGGCCCCGGGCTGTGAGGCAGCCCTCACAGACCTTGCTGCAACACTCCTGGGATCTGCCTGCACGCTGGCGTGGCCACCGCTGAAACCAGAAGTAGAGAAGTGGAAAATCAGGCACAGCTTTGTTTGAACTGCACATTTCCAGTCATTCTGGAAAGAAATTCCCATACCTGTACCATTGAATGGCAGTATCCCGTATATAGACCGTGCACACACAGATGGAAATGGAAAGCGATATTCTAGGGGAGAAAGCACCTAAATGTGCCTGGTATTCTGTCATTTCGTGGGCTCTGTGGGTGGAAATGCACAGGTGATACCAGAGTAGAGAGTTACAACTGTTCTCTTGGAGAAAAATCCCCCCCAAACTGCAAAGATTAGCGAATAGTAATGTGAGATTTGACCTGGAACGAAGAAGGTGGTTATCCTCAAGAAGACCTGTGCCAGACAAAAGGCTAAACCCTTAACTGGTGCAAATCAGCGTACTTCATTTAGGTCAGCTGACCCATAGTGATTTAGTGGAAGAGGGACTTGAGAAGCTGTTATGCTAAAAGAGATGGGAATGTGAGCGTAGACAGCAAATTGGATCGTGTGACTACAATGTGTCATGGTAGGGAAAAAAAGTAACTAATGAGATTCTTATCTACGTAGGGAAAGGCATCAAATCACAGCTGGGGGAGGCGCTGGTTCCTCTCAATGCCTGATGAGATCTCAAACAAAATATACTGCTTTCAGTTCTGGCCTGTATCACAGTAGAAAGGTATAGATAAATCCACAAGGACACAGGGAGAGGCACCGAGATGTATCGCTGTAGGACTGGAGAGGCTGATTGGTGAGGAAAGTGAAAAAAAAAAAGGCAACATGGATAACAAGGAACCTGAAAAAATGAGATTACCTACGTCCATGTGCTTGCCAGGTATGAGCTCCACAAGGGAAGGGAATAGTTGAAGTGTATTTAACAGACTATAGGAATAATGTGATAAAATTATAAAATGTAATCGACTCTAATATTATGTCATTCCTCCCCAGGTACCCCACCGACAAATCTCCTCTGGGAAAAAGGGAAGTGCTTTTGCATGCCATACACAACTGGAGAAAACATGCTTGGCCCTGATCTCTTCCACGGTAATGGGTCCAAGTAGCTGCTGCAGTAAGGGTTTGGGTTTTCCTGCTGTTTTTCACCTCTCTATTATGACAAATATTGATAGCCTTGCCCAGTGCACTTCCCTTCTCCTTGCTCTGCATGGATCCTTAATGTGCAAGTTTGGGCTGTGCTGGGAAGGGTCTTGCTCCAGCTGATCTCTCCCTCTCTGTTGAGAAGCAGTGGTGCTGGAAGGGGTAGCGATGAGGGGAACGTGGGTAGGTGACTGCCATTAGCAGTCTGTTGGGAGAAAGTTGCCAGCAGTAGGGAAATAATGGTGTGTTGTGCATGTGATCCTTTGCCCTTTTGGCTGATGAAGGAGCCTCAATCAGTCCTGCCTCTCTGGGTAGGGGATGGCAGTGCACACTGGGCCCTCTGTTAATGGCTGGGAAGAAATTCAAGCAGTCAGCACCACCTCCAACACAGGCAGCCCCTCAGTCGGTGGAATAAGGCGTGAGTTTCTCGACTGTAATGAGCTTGTTTTTCCAGGCGATTGCTGTAATAAGCTGTAATGAACAAAGAGCTGCAGGATACAGAGTGAGTGGGTGATAGGATGGCAGATGGAATTCCATGTGGATATACGTAGAAGTAATGTGGGGAAAAACAGTGATAAGTGGATGTGTTGCTACATTAGCTATTACCACCCAGAAGGGAGTTCTGGAGCCATCCTGGGGAGGAAAACTGTGCAGCATCAGTCAAACTGGAGGTGGGGGGAGGGAACGGCCAGGAAGGGAACTGGCAGCAAAACAGAAAACATCATTATACTGCTATATAAATCCATGGTGCATATGTGTCTTGAATGCTGCCTGCAGTCAGTCCTCCAGAGAGGACGTAGTGGAATGGGAAAAAATGTGGCCGTGCTGGCACGAGTCCTGAGGGGTGCCAGGGGGCTCTGGCTGGGAGTGGGAGGCAGGGACAGAGCCGGGAGCAGCCACAGGGGGAAATTTTGAAAAGCTGTGGGTCAGGAGGGACAAACATTGGGGCAACAGGTATGAAATGACTCCTTTATGAAGGGACAGTGGTCAGGCTCTTCAGCTTGAAAAAGTGTCAGCTGAGGGGGCTGTGCTAGAGATTGGTCAGGTCGCGGTGTGCATGGAGATGGGAGTGAGGAATGATCATTGGCTATTTGTCACAGCATGGGAGCTGGGGACAAGAAACAAAATTTTCAGGAAAAGGTTTTAAAGGAAAACAAAAAGAACTGCTTTTTCATCAATGCATGGCCAAACCTGGAACTCGTTACCACAGGACACAAGTCAGTGACATGATTATAACTGAGTTCAAAGGTCTTGGAAAAGTTATGAAGGTAGTTCAAACAGGAATACTAAACTCGTATGCAGATGCAACCTCCAGCTCAAGGAGTTTCTTTGCAAGAAACTGGGAGAACCTCCGTTCTGCTCCTCTCTCGTGTTTTGCTCCAAGCCTCCATGTTGGTTTCTGCCAGACAGAATACAGAAGAAGATGGACTTTAAGTCCAAGGCAGATATGGCAGAGGCCGTGTTATGGGTCTAGATCCGTGCAGACTCCACATCCTTCAGGAAGCAAAGCCACACTTAGCAATTAATGTACTTGTTCTTGTGACTGATGCTCTTTCATTACAGACCTACTCCAGGGAAGGGTTAGCTGTTCAGGAGCATGTGAGATTAATTCCTAACAAAGAATTGTCCAACCATTTCCTTTAGGGAAGCAGCCACAAGAAGGTAGACCTTTGTTCTGCATCACTGACTGCTTGAGGTCATCCCCAGAGATGGATTTAAAGCAAAACCTCTTGAACCCTCTTGAACTTTAAGGAAACTCATTCCTGGATCTTCCATCTGACTCAAAAGCTCCACAAGGGGCTGAGATTCAAACACCTCTGAACTGAGGGGAAGTCTGGAGCCAGATCCACAGCTGTAGCTTGAGGCCATCCTGAGCTTTTCATGTCAGCTGTCTTTGAGAGTACAGGCTCTGTTCTGCACAGTGCAGATGGGCCACAGGCCATGCAGCAGATAGAGTGAGAGGAATTCCTCTCACACACCACTCAGACAGAAAATTTACCTTCAGGTAAACTACTTCAAGAGGGCTTCATTACATTGGACTGCTGTTTACTCTGCTGAGAAGTGTGAAGAGTCCTTCTTTTCTGCTTTTCCAGGACTTTCATCTCCCCTCTCTTTCAGGAAGAGTTGGTGTAATAAGATGTAAAGCTCTGCCATGTAATTGTCATGAAGTTTATATCCCATGATTCCCGTTTGTGAGCAGAAATAAATTAAGCACCTGGATAAGCTCTTTCTCTCCCCTCTCCTGAGCACCCAATGTGATGAGAAAACTGCTGAGAAACAACCACAATTAACGAGGGGGTCACACTCAGTTCAGCACCATCGGCTGGTTAATTGGCTGATTCGATTACAGTTCCCCTTATTTGTGTGCCAACACAGTTTCTAACAAGCTGCTTGCTGGGTAATTAATACTGTCCAAGGTTTAGATCCTGAAGCTGGTACTGCTTTAAGGGACTGTGCCATTACTAGCCCTCTGCTAGCAGGGCTGCTTCACTCAGAGCTTCTCTTTGCAGAGCCCAGCTGTGGGTCCAAGTGGCAGAGGGGACATGGGGAGACATTGCTTTTCCCTGGAGAAAAACCAGCCCTTGGTTTTGTGAAAAGAATCCAGACACTCGTGCTTTCCTCCTTGTGCTTGATGCTGCTTGACAGATCACCAGGCAATGCCTTGAGAAGTTGATTGCTCCTGCAAATGCAGGTAATTTTAATGAACAAATCCACAATAGGGTATATCTCTGTTAAAAAAATGGGAATAATAAGTTTAGAAAGTAACCAAGCAATGACCCAATTGACAGAAAGAAAGAAAGAGCGAGCAATAGGAAAATGCAGACTGGAAAACAAAGACGGAGCTGGACATTGGCTTGGGTGGGACAGTCCATGCATGAGGGTCTGTGCACAGGGGAGAGCAGACTGACACTATCAGAGTCAGCAAACAAGCAGCTGTCAAGGGAAGTCTGTCACGTCTGTCACTGTTGTGCCTTCTGCCAGGGGCCACCCGTGGGTGGGCCTTTGGGTATGAGACATAACCTTGTTTTTATGGGTGAATGGACCAGACAGAAGTGCAGATCTCATGTCCTCTGATAAAAAAAAAAGTCCTTTCAGGTCTCTCAGGTAAGCTCTGAGTGAAGGAGCATTCATGTGCCAGGGCGTGTGCCAGACAGCCAATAGGAGATATGCACAAGGTGATTAAGGCAAGAAAATTAAAACATGGTGGAGGTGAATGATCAGAAACATTCATTTGTGTAGCCTCAATCTCTTGATTTCTCATGTAAATACTTCAAAAAAAATGAGTACATGAAAAGTAGATCACTTTGGAACAACATTCTTGGAAGCAGGGACTTTGGAGATGCACGTGGAGAAGATATAATGCCCAGGATTAGGAGGGACATGGGCAGTTGGACACTTTGAGCTGTGGCTAAAAGGGAGAGGTGCTTGTATTTTTACTACCTGTTCTCAGTCTGCTCTCATTTTTAGGGGGAGATTGGTTACCTCCATCTTTTCTCGCTGGAATCTTTCCTGTATCAGCTGCCCTCAATCCTTGCTTTCACTTGCATCAGTCAGATGTTAAAGTAGTCCAGCAGTTGTTAGCAAAGTCACTAAAAATGTGTTTTACTTCTGGAAGTTGGAAAAGAAAGGAGATGGTCTCAGAGACAGCGAGATGTAAATCAAACAGGACTTGATGAGATTGGGTACTCCTCAGAGCCCACTGCAGCTTGGCCAGTGCAGGAACACCATGCTCCTCGTGAGCTCAGGGACCTCTGTGTGAGTTCTCCCAGAATAATTGTGAAGGTCTGTTGTAATGTACATCTATGCACAAAAATCCTCGTTATCAACCATTTGATAAATCAAATTTGGATGTCGGTCTGCAAACTTGTCTGCACCTATCAATTCAGACAGGCAAACCGAGGCATGTGATAAAGGAGAGATCCTGGTGATGAGAAGGGATTGCTTTACAGAGTGGTGCCCCTGGAGGAGCTGCGGAGGGCTTTGTGGCTCTGTGCTGAGGAGGGGAGATCAGCATGATAAAGGACAGAATTGCTGAAAGGACACAAAGGCAGCTCGGGAGCAGGAAGGGGAAGGCACTGAACGGGGCGGGCATGGGGTCAGCAGTTGAGGTCTTGAAGAGGAAGGACAGATGGAGGGGAGAGAGAGAAGACGTAACTTGTAATCAAGCAGAAGAAGGCATCTCTGAGGTGTGGGTGAACTAGAAAGTGGGGAGAGATGAGATTACATGAGTATAGTGAAAGGAAGAGGTGGACACGCCTGTTCAGTTGATCCTGCTCTCAGTCTGTAGCTGAGAAATCACCACTCCTTAACACCATAAGCAACCCTTGATTAAGAGAACAGAGTTATGAAGAAAAGAGGATGCCTTCAGACATTCGCAACCAAGAGAAGTAGTGCCTACTGCTCTTTCTCCTTTCTTCCTGTGGGGCTGCTGGGAGTCAGGACAATTGATCTGAGTTGAGTGGGTTTTTCTCTGTGATCACTGGTGTCAGAAAGGAAAGGTATTAGGAATTTCACAGTGTAGGTTATCGTTTGGTTTCTGGTCCCTGGCTAACAAGTGGGAATGCTGGAACGTGATGCATGTTTGACAAGCCTGCTTTTGGCCTGGACAACTGCTCCTCTATTTTTCTGTCCTGCTGCAGTTTAGCAAATGAGCTCTCGGCATGCCTGCTCCTCTTGGGAACAGGGAGCTTTGGATACCCACACCTCTGTGATGCCGCCCAACCCCTTAGCATGGGGCTTGCAACACCGCAGCAAGGAGGGGCTGTTCCAGAAGAACTTTGCCGGGTTGCCAGTACTCTCATTTTTGCTGACTAACAGTGCCTGCATGCTGATTTTCACCAGCATTAGTGCATTAGGGGGATTCTTGCATTTCTGACTCAGTTATGGCTGCATTCTAATTATTCCCATTTCATACAACTCTGGAGCTCAGAATTTGTCAGGGCTGAGCAGTTTTGAAGAAAATTATCTGAGGAAGACAAGAGGCACTCCAATATGTCAAAGAACAGACTGGGACTATTGATGTATTTGGTGCCATGTTTTCAAACTGCTGCCTGCTGGGAGCCACATCCATCTGTCTTCAGTTTTTTCTCCCTCCAGAAGTATGTACTAAGTGCCATCTGATTGACTTAGAATGAATTAAAACAAGCACTATTGAAGGAAAAATCTAACGCAATTCGGGTCATCCTAACTTCAGTGGATAAGACACCTGAAGGCTTTGATACTATTACTGAGAATATTAGAACCAAAGCTTTAAATACATCATTTAGGATAAACATGTTAAGTTGTTTAGCCTGAGTGGAAAATAGGATTGATGCAGGAAAATCCTGAGAGTATTAAGACAGAGGTTAGAATTTTGATGATGATGATTATTCTTCTTATAATCTTATAATACTCTTATTACCAGACTGCCTTTACAAAGGTACCAATGAGAAACCATATTGGTTTTCCTGTACAACCGCAGTTCCTGAAAAACTGCATTACTCACAAGCATCTTGAACATCCAGCACAATCTGCCGAAATCTATAGTCCTGATGTTCTGCCAGAATGGAATATATGCATATCCTAATTTTTTTTTCTTCCTCAGGAGCCCAGTGTCAGCCAATGCAATTTTCCTTGAGAGGCAAGAATTTCAAAGGGCCACGCCCACATATTTCTGACGCCATCCCTGGAAATTAGCATTTCTGACAGACCAGTGCAAATCTGTTATTTGTATCTGTGAATGCATTGTGGCTTCTCTTTGGTTCTTAGGGGGTTTTTTTGTTTGTTTGTTTTCTAGTGAACTTTGCTAACATGCAGTTTCTGTTGCTCTGCTTATGCTGTGGAAGGTCCAAATTCTGTGGTGTTGCTTGTACCTTGTGAATAACGTGCACACATTTTAACCAGGTATTGAACGGCCTTGTGAGAGTCAGAGGAGTCCCTGACTATCTCAGATGGGATCATTTGCACTCTATGGAGTGCAGCACATAAGTCCTGTCAGCAGGAAGATGCATTAGACCCATTCTGCTTGCCCTTTTCCATGGATTTGCTCTGTGCATCCCTTCTGAGTCAGTCTAAGTGTGCTGCTTATGGATGTGATTTTTTCCTACCAAAATAGTGATGCTATCACTAGTCCTACTTAGATGCACTGACACTAATAAGTCTCATATTGGTAAAAACATATCTACCTCCAAAACAGAAGGGTTTGTCAAATAAGGGTGTTTTTTAACATTTTTCACACAGGGAAGAGAAAGGGATGGAAGAGGGGAGAGATACATTGCTTTAGGTACACTGGTTTAGTTAAAGTAGCACCATTTTTGTGTGTAGACAAGAGCTTAGGAAATGTACAGGTCTTAGTCTAGGGGACGGGACTTTAAAGCATTCACTGAAGTCTAGTGTCAGTTTTCAAGGCTGAAGAATATTATTTTATTTAGGCTTCCAGACCAGCCTTGCTCCAGGAATGCACTTAGGTTGTTTTTAAAGCAAACATGAAATCAATAGCCTGGTGTTCTGCTCTGCTATTTCTTGCCAGAGCTTAAGGACCACACATGGGTTTTCCCTCCTCTTCATCACACTGCCAGGCGTGCTCCCGGATAACGGCAGGCACTTCTTGGGGATGAATGCGGAGAGGTTCCAAATGGCCAAACACGCGCTGGACATCTGGGCAGTTTTTGCTGCAAAGTATTTTCCATCGGGCTTCCCTCCAGATATTGCCATGAAAGGCCCAACTCACACCACCCTGTCACAGATTTTATCCAGCTTCTGACTTCAGTGGGAGTTTTATCTGAGCGAGGCTCAAGTAGGAGCCTGTCAGCTTACCTCACCATTTATAATGCTCCTGGTGGAACCGAGAGCTCTGATTTTCAGTTTGACCTGGCAAACACCAGCCCAGAGAGCAATGGAGCACTGTGCCCTCCATCCCATCACTGCAGTGGTGGGCCTCAGCTCACGCTTGCCTGGACACTTACTCGGTGCAGGAAAATAACTTACTTGACTCCATCCTGTGCGGGGAACAGGGGCTTCACCCACCTGGAGTAGCAGATTGTGAACGCTGATCCACTTAGAATTGACTTGCAGACGGCTGCACACTCCTGACTCCAAGCAGCCACCATGAGGTTAATAACAACCTCTGTCCAGCTACTGACCTCTGTTGACACTGACCTCTCTTGAGGGTGGAATACTGCTTCGGTTTTCCGCAGCTCCCTCGAACCAGCCTCGCTCCTCTCCTGCAGGGTTTGAAGCTGAACCGTATGGTACCAAGGCAGGTCCCCAGTTAGAAACGAAAACACACATTAGCAAAGAGGAGAGAAACCGGCTAGAATTGGAAGTGACCATTTTGTGTTTGATGTTATTCAGAGGAGCCTGTTCTTCATTTAGGACATTAATAGTTGTAACAGAAGCTGTAATATTTCAACAACAGTGGTGATTAGGAGCAAAGAGGCAGCTAATCTCCATCTAAAAAGAGCTAACTAGCCCGTCCTTTAGCCCCCACCGCACTGTCACATTTAAATACCATGAATATTCACTGCTTGGCACCCAGCTGGCATCTGAGCTGTTTTGACACAAAAACCTTCAAACTCAAAGAGTTTTTAATCAGTCTGCAAGAGAGAGAAGAAGAAAGTGAGAAAAAGAAATAGGAACAGAGAAAATGAATCAATGAGTTCAGCAGAGAGGCGGGTACCCGAATCCAGTTAACCCCTTCCTTTCTCTGCAGCCACAAATGCTGGTCTCTCTGCAGCTCTGCAGCCCTCTGCCCGGCTGCAGAGGATGGAGAAGGGTCACCCCATCCCCTCTGGGCACCCCCATTCCTCCCGAGTGCTCCATCCCACCCTGGAGCCCCATATTCCCAGGTATCTCACCCTAGCTGAGTGCCCATTCCCCCTGGCTGCCCCATTTCCTCCAGCTGCCCCATCCCACCCCTATGCCCCTTGCTCCAGGCACCACATCCCCCTCACCTTCCCATACTTAAAATGCATCTCCTCCTGCTGCCTGTGCTTGTTTCCTGGTGCAGAGCTTATTTACTCTCACCCTTGTTTGTGTTTGAGCCTGGTTACCGATGTGTTTGTCTTACAGGCAGCCCAGTTTCACTCACAATATGTGATGTTCTTCAGAGCAGCCAGTCTTTTTCCCTGCAAAGAATTTTCTTCTCAGAAAGAGGTTTGGCGGTGTTAACAGCTGCCATCTTCTGTAACCTCATCAGAGTCTCAAAGTTGCCTACAGCCCACACAAACCCTTTTTGCATCAGTTTTTGCAGCAGGATTAACTATGCAACTGCAAACACTGAAAATCTTTGCCTCATCCTGCAAGAAAGAACCCCACAATACTCTGAAGGCTCAGGTTTTACCTGCACTGTGGATCTGGGCACTGTCTGATCACCCAGCAGTCCCCGTTTAACCTGGATCAGTCTTGTGCACACAACTGCATTTCTGTCAAACTAGTCTGAGCACACAACATACAGTTTGTGCAACTTTATGCTGTTACGTCAGCTTTGGGCTACTTGTGGTAGACAGTTTATACCTGATTTGGCAGGACAGCAGGGTGGCATAGGACCTGGTCTACTCCAACACCCTGCCATGAAAAAACTGACTGCTCTAAATTTTCCAAATGTGTTTAACTTGGTGGAGTGCTAGATCCATGTTTCATGTCACGTGTCTGCGGCACTTTTGATCTAATACTGGGAACCACAGAGTCAGATTTATTTTATAATCAAACCGCAGCCCAAGTCTTGAAACTGTGGCCCAGACTGCACACCTCAAGTCACATGTGTGGAATCTGTACTTGCACCTCAGCTGGCTGCGTGTTCAGAGCAGAGTGGGGAATTTTCTTACCTACTGTGTCTTCAGAGAGTCTGTTGTGGGCTTAAACTACACATAGGTTGTCTCAACCGCCTTCAGGGTCTTTGTAAGTGAGATGCACCTCAAAAAGCCAATGTCCTGATTCTCTTAAGGAAAACCTAAGGAAAAGTGAAGAATAGAAACCTGGGACTAATTTAGGCAGATTATTATGGTCACTGTAAGGGATACTGGTATCCAGGGGGAGTGTAAATGAGGTGGTGTTGTGCAGACCCTCAGAGGCAGGCCTGTGCTGAGGGCAGGTGTTGCAGATGGGAACAAGGAGACAATTGCTGGAAATGCAAGGCCAGTGAGGAAAATAAGCAACTAGCAGTGGAGGAGTAAAGTGGATAGCTGCATCCCAGCGGAACAGAAGATTTCTTGGGAGAACAAAAAAGAGCAGGGTTAGTGAGGAGCCTGAAAGCGCTGCTTATGTGATGTGATGGAAAGGGTGCCACAGTGAAGAGACTGAGAGGGAGCAAGGTGGTGGCAATGCTGTGTCAGATCTGCATTACTCTGATCTGTCTCGAGTGGAGGTGGAGCATTATGGGTGTCAGAGAACGACCACAAGGAGAAATCAATGTAACCAAGATGGGAGATGAGAGTTTGGGAGCAGGTTTTTCCTGTGTGGGTTCCCCAAATCTGAAGCTAGTGTAAGATTTATTAGGAGTTACTGAAGCTGTGGTGACTTTTACTGAATACAGTCTGGGTCTCCTTTGAGAGGAGAAAGTAGAAAGATTTGGGTTCCACATTTCCTTAGTGCTCTCAAGATCCTCTGATGCTCTCCAGACTCAGAGATCTCACCCAGCACTTCAAAATTTACAAGCATGCACACAATAGCCAAATGTGCTTTGTAATCTCTTCCCAGGCAGCAGACAAAGTGGGTTTTCCATAGATTGGTGCTTACTCTATTCAAGTTGATAATTATTTTGAATGGAATACTCCCCACGAAGCATGCTTGGAACAGCATCAAACCCTATGGGCTGTGGGAGGCACATCCATCAGCTGTACTCCAGGGTGTATTCTGGAAAAGCTCACAGCTGGATAGGAGGATCCATTTTCCAATATACTTAAACGAGAAAATAGCATGAGCTTTTCTTAAGTCTCCTCTTGCCAACATCTGGCCACTACTTACAATGGATTCGCTCAGTTGCTATGAGCTGTATCTGGGCATGCTCCCTTCGCCTGTGGAAAAATGTGGGAATCTAATCATCCAGCACAAAACCAAGGTGTTCAAGCTAATAAGTGCCTCAAAGACCCTGAGGACATGGATTTGGAATGTTTTTGAGGAGGTGGATCAGAAGTATTTTATTTGAGATTCACCTACAGTTTTCTGTTGCCCCACTCTGTCCTGTTTGCATACAGTCAACTTGTGCTGCATTAGGTAAGGAACATCCAGGCTGAGGAACAGGCAGAAGAGGTGTAGAACTGGCAAGACTCACTCACCTGAGCCCACCCTCTCCCCAGCCTGACCCAAGGGGAGCACAGTGCTGCTGTGGTGGTACTTTGGGGGCAGGGGGGCTCAGATTAGACATAAAACAGAAGCTGTGGCCATCTGTGGTCATTAAAATTCCATGACACCTTTTGGTACTGAAGCAGTTGGTGCTAAAACTATCCCACTCAGAATCCAAGGCAGACAAGCCTCGTGCAGCCTGGCAAGAGGGTGGTGCCTCTCGGGGCTTGCCAGGTGTTTTTCTGCCTGCCTTAGAGAATAGGATGCACCCTCATGCTGACTGCCCAAAAGTCACTAATCCCAGAGCTGAGAGCAGAGCTGCTGCATCCCTGTGACCAGAAAACAATCTGAAAAGGAAAGAGCAATGCTAATAACAGACCTCTGTGGTTTCTGTGACTGGATTTACACAGTGGTGCTGGATGGTGGCACATCGATGGACAAGTCTATTTGCAGGTGGTAGAACCATAGGATAGTTTGGATTGGAAGGGACCTTTAAAGGTCATATAGTCCAAATCCCCAAAAAAATTTTATAAGTTTTTGGGACCCTGAGGTTGCTTACATCAAGCAACACAGTGAGGTTTAGCCTGACACTCCAAGGCTGTTACGTGAAATAAGAAGGCTCTCAAACTCTTGTAGGTTGAATCACATCTCTGCATAGAAATCAGAACTTGAGGTGACAGTAAAGGTCCTACAGAAAATGAAGCCTAATCCACCACACAGAGAGGTAGAAAGGGTGGGTGATGGCGGGGACCTTTAGTGACTGACATCTTACAGACCCCATCCTCGGCACTTGCTCTCATCCCCAAGTGTCCCTGCTGTGCAGTGACCCAGAGCAGGAACCAATCCAGCTGAAAATTAAACATTTTTTTCCTAGAGTTGTTTTTTATCTGGATCAGTTCTCTGGTCTCATTCACCATGTGCTACACAGACAGCATGCTGGCATATCTGGTGGTGCACAGTATGGGCAAGGAAGCAACAGGGAATGGAAGAGAAGCAGGATTCCTTAAACTGATGTAAGCAGCCCTGTTGTCAAAAATGCAACCACAGAGCCTGTCCAGAGTGCTCTCCTTGGCATCAGGGCTGACCTGCACTCTGCACAGGAGGAGCAAGGGGGACAAATGCCTCTCTCAAAAAACCTGCAGAAATTATCAATTCGTCCAAATCATCCTAAAATGCTGCTATTGGGACTCTGCAGTTGATACATAGGGATGCTGAAACCTTGTGTATAGCATCCTGATACTGAAAAACAACAGCAGCACTGCTTGTCTTGGTTTCTTCCTGTCTCTCCTAACTCTCTTGCAGAATCATTTTTTCTCAGTCCTTCTCTGGGAGAGGAAAAAAATCTGACATTTCCCTTTGCTCCTTCCTTGGCACTTGCTGTGTACCTGGGAGTTTGCTCAACATTCCTGGTGTTGCCCTCAGTTTGGAGAGTGTCGTGTCTGCACCCCAGGGAAAGAGCTGCTTGGTCTGGCATCGTCATTGGAATCCCCACGGCATCATCCCGCACCAGCCGCTGCCCAGGGAGCGAGCACAGGAGCCCTGGATGCTGTGAGCCCTTTCTGGCTGCTGTATTTTATCTCTCTGTGCTGCTGCTTCCCAGGCAGCATGTGATCCTCTGCAGTATGCTCGGGCTTCTATAGGGAATGGGTTAATGCTATAAAATGGTCTTTTTATGGAACCTCTTGGCAATGCAGAAAACTTTCCCATTGCCAGGGTGTTCTTTTTATTCAACAATTTGTTCTCAGAAAGCAGCCCATTTAAACAGGTTTTCTCTGTTAAAGGGCTTCAGCTGCATTTGCTGTTTTTTGAGCTTATTCAATGTGCTGTAAACTGCAGAACAGTATCCTACAATAGGTTTGTCTGAGGGAACTGAAGTGTGTACTCCTGTGATTCTGCCTACTGTGGGAGCTCCTTGAAAGCCAGATGTCACATTCAAAGAGTAATCTGTGTTTACAAACACATGGCCACACATACTCAACATTTTCAGCAGCCACCGCACTGAAATTCAAATCCTGCAGTTTTGCTTCTCTACCCACCTGCCCTGCACCCAGTCAGAGCAAGAGAAGAAACTTCCCAGAACTTGGACGGGATCATCTCTTTTATTTAGATGAGTATAAAACACATAGCTGTCTGCAGAGGGCTGAATTTAGCTTCCCAGCTGGGGCCTCTCATCTGTAAGTTCTTGCAGACAGAAAAACACCAACTGCTAGCAAGATAATCCAATTTCCCTTCTCTTGCACTCCGAGGAAGACTGCCTACTCCCCCACGCCATGCTGGGTTTCAGTCTGGCAGAACTTCTCCCGACCACTATACCCCCGGCAAGATCCATATCAAAGCTTCAGCCCCCTAGGGATCATTAGAAGGCATTTATTTCTGCATATTCCAGGCGGGGGTGGAGGGGATAGGGGTGGAGGAGGCAGATAACTTTATTCACAATGCAAATAGGCTGCCCTTACTTTCAACCTTTCCTTCAAACCCGGAGATATTAAAAAAACATGAGCTCTTCTAAAATAATAAATACACTAATTCTGCTGGATGTTATATTGCTGGTGCCTCCAGAAAAGTGCCCCGGCACCATTTGATGGGAAAATCCAATGAAATCTCTTAACTCTGCTCTTGTCCTTGCTCCCTGAATTGCTGTTAACGTTCAGTCGAGTGCGCCGAACGAACCCGTATTAGAGCACTTGGCTCATTTAAGGAAGATCGTTAGCAGGTATTTTTGCGCGACGGGACTAAGATGCTTCAAGGACTGAGGGAAAAGTCAACCCAATTCTCTCTGCAAATTTGAAGCACCAGTCTGTGATTTACTAATAGGGAGCAGTGAGTTATTAAGCTCATCACAACGCAGCATCCTGCTCCCCTAGTCCAGAGGGAGCCAGCTATTTAATAAATCAGAACCCAGTGCTAAGCTACAGGGATAAAAGGATCTACATTAATATGAAAATATTAATATCTGGAAGAGCAGATTATAATCTAAATGGGTTAGAATGAGATAGCACCATTGTTTAGAAGAAACAGCTTGCTCCAAATCTCATTAGAGCTGTAATCATACGAGCAGTGGAAGATATTTTCAGACCCTTGAAAGCACTTTGGAGGCTTGGTAAATGTGGTGATCATGCTGGGGGGTTCAAACAGCTGCCCAATGCTTGCTTTTCCTCCCAGTGTCACCTGGAGGATGCGCCTGAAGGAAGCAGAGACTCCAGGTACAACTGAGGGGGTTGAAATGGCTATTCCCTCTGAAGGACGTCAGCTCGCAGAAGCACTGCACCCCTTGCAAAAATCGTAATTGCCCAGAGACAGCTGTGACTGGGAGTGAGTTTCTCGGTTCCACTTCCCTTCAAAACTGTATCTGGAACCGCAGGAGCCACAGGAGAGGTGGGTGGAAACCTGTAAGATGAGGTTAAGTTTCCCCCCCTTGGCATAGCAGTACCTGCTGTGAAGTGGCAGAATAAGACTGGGTCAAATTCAGTGGGCTGTTTCCTCCTGGGCCAGGGCCCCAGAGCAATCCCTTCAGGGACATCTCCTCCACAGTTGCCTCAGGCTCTGTCTGGCTGAAGTGTCCAGTCCTCACTGTTCACAGCATGCTTCCCTCCAGGCCTGGCCATCTTGTCCTCACTTGTACTAAGCTGAGCAGAATCTGCCCTGGCAGGAGCTGTGGTGCAGCCTGGGCACATACAGGCAGCTCCCTGAAAGCTGGTGACAGCTAGCAACCTGTCTGCCTCCATTTGTCCGGATGATAAAGGTTCCTTCTCTGCCCACTGGGCAGCTGCTTTCCTGGGTTTCTCTCTGCCACCTTCAAGGAGATTCTCAGGTTGCCTCCTCACTCAGCCTCCCAAGACAGCCTCATCATTCTGCTTGCAAGAGCCTCAAACATGGTCCCAAGCTTGGGGCTCACAGCTATCTCGGAGCTTGTCCCTCAGCTCTTATCGCACAGGATCTGCAATGGATGGTCAGCATCACTGCTCCCAGGTCTCTTGCAGACAGTTGTCTGTCAACTTTGTTAAATCTTCCAGATCTGTGTCCAACCGAATGGCTTCTGACATCTAATCAAGTGAGAAGCCTTCAGCATTCACCCATCAAAGCACAGTGTGGTTTATCTTGGAGCTTTTCACCAGCTGCAGGGTGCAGGTCCGTGCAGCTTAGGCCACAGCTCACCAGCATCAGCACAGTGACCCGTGCAACTGCATCGTGTTTAGCTCACAAGAATTGTTCCCAGACATCATCATATGGATAGTTGGCCTTGGCAGTACTGTCACATGGTGATAAATTTAAGAGCCCTGTTCAGAGCCATAAGATTTTTCCACTTTTTTATTTAATCCAGCCCAAATGTCAAATGGCCTGATATTTCATTAGCAGGGGAGGTTCTGCAAAGCAAACACAACAACAATTACTGGTGAGAAGGCTGAAGCCAGAGTGAGACTGTGTTGCTAAGGGCTGTTATGTTCACTGTGGCACCTGTGGCACTTCCAGCCTTAGTCACTGTAGTAAATTTTCCAGCCCATCCTTCAGGGAAGTGCCCTGTCAGGCCAGCGGTGCAGCTTATGCTTGCTTTGTTACAGACATCCGTCAGAAACAGAGACATTACAAACAGGCAAACCATGGCCCAACTGCCTGGGGGAGGCTGGCAGGTAGGGTTCAATCCACTCAAGATATGAAGGACCTTTCTTAACACATAGTTTTGATTTTCACAAATATTGAGTCTCTTCTTTGCATTAATGATAAAGTGGATTAAACATACCCTGTTTTCCTAGATAATACCCCTCTGGAGTTTCACTGGGACCAAAGTGGATCTGGCATTTAAACTAAAGAAATCCCTGTTTAGCGTGTGGGAGTCTCTGGAGAGGCTTCAGATCTGCATTGCAGCTGTGAAACACAGCATCTCCTCTGTTGCTTATCAGAGATCTGTGTTTCTCCTGGGAAAATTTTGCCCAAAGGATTCAGCCCTTACCAAATTTTCGACTGAATTTTGTTTGTTTATTTTAAATTTCTTTTTAAACAACTGAAACTAACAAACTTAAAAACTGCTCTAAATCTATCAACTTGAGTTAATCCCTGAAAATAAAATAATAAAAATATTAATTCCTCCAGGCCGCCAACTTCCATTTCTAAGACTTAGTCTAAAATGAATTTAAATGACTGAAATTCTAAACCCTGAAAAAAATGAGTTTAGTTGGAGAGAATGACAGTTTTTCTTTTCTACCATGCTATTACACCTGGTCTTGGCATCTGATTCTCCTAAATTTTAAAATGGTTCACGTCAAACCTACACATGTGTGTAAATGATGCTCTTCTGATTTTAGTGCCCACTTTGCAGCCACAGAGAACGCAGGCACCCAAGGAATGAGTCGCTCAGAGGCAGCTCTGCCTTATCTCCTTCCCAGTCAGTCCTCCCAGAGAGCTTTCCCGTGTCTATGCTCTCCTCCTTCTTCATGTCTATGTTCATTTGTCATGCAAAAAATATCAGGGCAGGGATGGAGCCACATATTTTAGGCCCAGCACAACAGTTTATGTTCTCCATGGTTTCTGCTATGCTGAGAGGCAGAATTTTGTCGTGGTGCTGTGTGGACCCTGGGGATGATGTTTGGCTATGGATGCAGCTCGGCTTCAGGGCTGCTCCAGAGGCTGGGCTCTATAAATAGCGCATACTAATCCATACTCCACTTTGTAGGGAGGGATGGCAGAAAACACACAGCTACAATCTATTCAGGAATTTATGAATATTACATCCTCAGGGAGTAACTGTGCTGACTTCACAGACGTGTGTTTGTTGGAAATAGCAGTTTGATAAACAATTTCCTCAGCCTCAGTGTGTCAGCAGTGCAGATGTTACAGATGAGGGTGATGTTACGGTCCTTTTCAGTCCCAGTGCAGGGGATGTAGGGTCTCAGTTCTTTCAGCTGCACCGTACATAGACACACCTGCAGCACATGAAACACTGGGGCATCAGCAATCATAATCAAGCTCCCAGAGTGAAATTCCAAAAAAAAATACTTGCCAAGGACCCACAGTCCGCTGGGTAAGATTTATTTTGAACTCCGGAGATCTTCCAGTGTATCTCAGCTTTAAATACATTTGTCCTGGAAATATCTTCAACTGCACATTTTGAATGAAACCTCTTTGCTTTGGAGAGAGGTAAGGTCAAATATCTGTAGTACTTTTCCCGTGTCATCATCAGGGATCCTGATGAATTGTGGTAACACACAAAGCTGTCCATGTAACGTATGGCCAAGAATGAAGAATCCCAAGTTTCTGCCTGTTTCTGGTGGCTTTTTGGGGAATATTGTATTCCCTGAGGAGGGCAGTCAGGGGGAACAATCCTCTGACAGGCAGTGAATTCTGATGTCTGTATTCTGTATCCAAACTGTTGCAGGGCATACAATGACTATTGTCTTTTAGAAGTTTTGCTACCTGTCTCATTGCCCTGGAAAAGACTTTGGGATACTAAATAGAGAACAGTCAATCCCACTATCACCTCTAGGTAATAATCCCCTAGGACATAAATGCAGTAAAAAAGTCACACTTGTCTTAGCAGATGTTAATATAATTTTAATTTCATGGGTTATAGCATTTAAAGAACTTTTCTGGAACTATTCAGAGCACGTGCCTGTAATGGGGTAAGTGGGTGGAATATGATTGAGCTTTAAAAGATCAGGCTTTGCAACAGTACATATCTCTAAAAAACATATTCCACTTCATGACCAGCTGGTTGAATGTCTTGCTGTGACACGGCAGCATCACGGTACTGTATATTTTGAAGGCAATGCTAAATTCAGACCCTGGCTCCAGCTGAAAGATTCAGGATGTCGTGACCTGCTGTTTGGGGCACTTGCTGTAGAGGAAAGAAAAATTCAGGTCTGGATCCAGACCCAGAGTCCCCATTCTTCTGCTGCTGGGAGCACCAGTTTTGCCCTACTTGTTTGACTAGGAGTGAATGGGACTGATTTGGTTTTCTTCCAGACCGGTTATACTTCGCCTCATTATAAACTTCACCGTGTACTGTCCTTTCCCCTGTCTTATCTCCCCGTCTCCTCCAAGGGCAATGGTGGAATGCAAGGGGGGTGCTTTTGCTGGGGGCTGTTCTGAGCTGAGAGGACGGGCAAAAATGACCCTTTATCCTGCTCGGTGTTTCAAACAGCTTCCGCCTGCGGGGAGGGGATGTATTGAGAATGTGTGAGAGAAAACACTGAAAAGGGAAAGAAAGGCTCAAAAAGGGAGGGGAAAAAAAGTACAGCGAGGAAGCTGGAGACAAACTTCAAGTTGTGGATTATTTCTCACCCAGGCTCTAATTAGGAAGCCTCTTATGGGACTGTGAAGCTGTCAGGCTGCCAAATGTCAGCGTGTTTATCGGAGATCAGGCGAGTCTCCTGTCTGCAGCAGCTACATTTTGGTGCCATGAGCCTCCTGGGTCCTTCCAGCGTGTGTGACTCACACTCAGCAGTAGCACCTCCGGGGGCTTCGAGAAGCAATGGAGGGCTCTTTCTTCTCCCTTAAAAATCCAAAAATAAGCCCTTTCTTGAGATTTGGCCTCTTCATTCTGGTTCTGCACGGGGAGGGTTAACCACAGGGTGCAGAGCAGCTTCAGCGTGTGTGACTCAGATTCCCAGGGAAATCCCCACCTTATCTGATGGAGCCTGTTAGTCTGCTAATTGAATAAGCTCCTATTAAAAGTGCAATGTTTTTTAATGACTGCTAACAACGGGCCAGATTCTGATCTGATCTTTTCGCTTGGGATCGTTTTTGCTGCTGGTGCGGCCCAGCCCCGATCGCAGCCGGGCAGCCTCCCCCAGCCCCACCGGCTGCCGCGGAGCCCCAGCCGGGAGCTGACACCAACACACCAGCTCTAGGGCTTTCGGGGGCTGGGGAGCTACCGACCGGGCTTCAAAACTTCAGTTCTAATGAGCCAGGACTTCACGAAGTGTAACAAGCAGGAAGCTTTGAATGGGGATCTTTAGGAAGAGGCAGAAGGCTGCAGTGCAGCCAGCAGAGGAGAGGATTTGTTGGGAGACTACCAAGGACTCCATGTAACATAATTGCTGCAAATATCTACTACGTGATTTGAGCAGTGCTCTGAGTAATTAACTTTCCCAGTGTTGAAATCAGGTTGATTTGTTGATTCTGCATATAAGATGTTGTCTGTGTCTGCCTAGGAAAAATGTTGTGTGTGCCTCTGCATATGCACATTCAAACCGTAATTTTAATTAAAACTATGTGTATTACATCTGTATCTTCTTTTTCTCTATGGGAATTGACTTCGAGAAGGTATTTGCCTAACAGGAAAATAAAAAAATGTGGTTGGCATTTAAAGGTAACTTAGTAGGGTTCCAGGGCGCTTCCGAAGGAGAGTGTGACAGCTCTGATTTCAGCCAGGCCCCGGCTGCCCCAGGGTGGGGCTGAGCTCTCTTGCACGACCCTGTGACTACATTTGCCTTCCTTTTCTCACCTGAAACTCCCAGTGGGTTACCCAAGCCTATGTGACATCAGAACCATATAAAGTTTTCTAATACGAAGACTGGTTTTTGTTTCTTTCTGCAAGCCAGGAATGAGATCTGGCCGCCTTCACCCCCACGCATCTCCACACCTACTCAGTTCCTTTGTGTGTCCCTTCTGCTTTTCTCCTAGGAAAGTTTCTACTAAAACCCAGGAGCTTCTTCTAGAAAGTCCCATACATCCACACTGACACTGAGCTGCTGATTTAAAAGTTTCATAAGCAACCAGTAAGTGGTGGGGTTTTTTTCCACACAATAATAATAACGAAGTGTCAAAAATCTCAAGCTCCTGTTATCAGAGGCAGAGTCTGAACCCCATTTTTCAGGCTGTTTTCTATTCCCCACTTCCGAGTTGTCAGATGCTGTGACATGGCTCCATCACACCACGACTAGCAGTCCCAACAAACAGAAAATGATTTCCAACTGGCAAACATGCTGTTTACTTTCCAGAAAAATTGCACTTTCCCATCTGACAGCTGATCAAGGGATCTCCTGCTGCTGTCAGCATGAAGAAGTGTTTAAACACAGGGATGGAAGTTTAAACATTTTCTCATTATCACAGAATAAAAAAAAAATTAAAAAATAATAAAAAAATAAATGCATTGAGTCTCTGCGACCACCTGCTGTGCCAGTAATGAAGCGGTGTCACATGACCAGCCGGTGAGGACTTTTATCTCTGCCCCAATATCATTACTGAAGTGACACCTGTCACATGACCCACATCAGAGCTTTCATCTGGGCTCCCCAAATGCAGTTCTGGCTTGTGAGGGGGATTTTCCTGGCATTTCCCTCCCCCCCACGCACACTTTAAAGAGCATTGCCCACTTGCACCATGACAGACAGGGGTTTGCAACTTTCAAAGCCCTCGGATCTTTCCTTGGGCATGTGTAATTTGGCCGACAAACTTGCTCTGGGCCGAAGGAAAACAGAATCCTGGCCTGGGAAAGAAGTTACTTCGTTTACTTCAAGATGTTTTTAAAGCAAATATTTAAGTCTACTGTTAAACTCTCTTTAGAAGAGGATGTTAAAGGATTTCTCAAAAATCTCTGGTTTGTTTTTAATTTTTTATTAAGTGGTGAGAAGAAACAGTTTGATGACCCTTGAGCACAATGATCTCCATTTACATGCACTTTATAAACTCTCACCTGCTTTATTAATGCATCCTACCCCTGCCAAGAGAAAGTATTTTCTGGGGGAAAAAAGGAAAGATCAGTCCTGCACCTCTCTGCAAACGTCTGGGATTTTTTGTGAGATGTTCAACAGCAAAAACCTAGGTTTGAGATGGGCCCACATAAATGGTAGCAGTACAGAGCACTTACTCACCAGAACTCACTCAGTTATTATCTCAAAACAACATCAAACGTTCAGATGTGACAGGGGATGATCACCCTACAGGAACTAGATGTGGGCACACTGGAGATAAGAGAATATGAACTTTATGGCTTTTTCCAGCTCTACCTTTCCCACCCCACACTCATCCCTGAATGAAGTCTGGTATTTCTCTCCCTTCATAATCTGATTCAGCTCACTAAAACAATGAAAAACTAACTCAGCAAAAGAGTTCATGATTTTCCACCTGTTTGGTGAACTAAATCAGTTCTTCAAGGGCTTAGAAAAGTGCCAAAGAGCAAAAAAGAGAAAGACTGTGAAGCTTGAAGCAGGGAGGGAAATGGTGGAAGCAGAACTGCCTTTTTGGGTAGCACTAACTTGGTACACGAATTCAGGTGTGTTTCTTGTTACCTACTCTTTCTGACTCGTTACAACACTACACCCATTTTCCCTGAAAGCTGCTGCCCCTGAAATTATGCAGGCCAGGGGATGGAAAATGTACTGAGATCAGCACTTCTAGGGTAAATAGTGCTCCCTTTAGTTTGGGAGAGGAGTCGTTCTGAGGCAATTTCTCTCTCTGATCTGGCATGTTTAAGGCCTCCAATGTTGACTCAGTGAACAGAAGACTGCTGGGTTGCAGCACATCCTTTACACAGGGTCTTCCTAGCTTTCCACTCATCTAGATACAGAATTAGAGGGCATCATTTGACCCTTTGGCAATTTAGCATATAGCTAAATTTAGCAATGTCATGGACATTATGGGGTAGCAGCTATGTAAAACAGCAAAGCCATTCTGTCTGCTGCTCGAGGGCAGAAGAAATTTACAGTTGATGTTTTGGATAGACCATGAGGAAAAGTGACTCAGTTCTCATCATTAGATCCCTCACTGCCCATGCATAACAAATCCTTCCATTTACCATATCTTGAGCATTTAGTGGCTTCCAATTAGGAGCAGACATTCAGCCATGACCAACCCATTGCAGGTTTTAGAGATCCTGCTTCTTCACTGCTCTTAGTCCAGACATCTCCAAGAATGCAAAAGGAATGCAGAACACCCATATCCCAACTTGGGCATCATTTATAGCCGCTCTGCTCAGCATTGCAGTGGGAGGTCAGGTCTTAATCACCCTGAGAGTGGCTGATGTTTGGAAGACCTGGGTCCATGCAACCTAGAGGTAGAAAGACTTTTGGGACATAATTTGCCTTTTCATCAAGGCAGAGAACTTAAAGGAATGTAACATAAGGAATATCTTGTCCTCTTCACTGAGCAGTGCCTGCAGATAGTCTGTGTACCCTTTTATGTAGTTAATCCATACATTCCTGCAATTATGTCTATAGCAAGGGCAAAGGGGAACATAAACAGTTGTGCTGCTTCCTGCCCAGATCTGCAGTGTGTGGTTAGTAAATGGTGGACCGGGGTGGGGCTGGACCTGCAGCTCATTTACACTAACAGCTCTCCTTTCAGCTCTTTCTGTGGCTGCCACCCATAGCTCCTTGACTGGTTTTGTTCCAGTGTCTCAATGCTCTGCATAATTCTTGCTCAGAGAAGATCTCCCAGTCATGCCAGTGACACTGCTCAGATGAATAAGAAGTATTCAAGAAAGTTTGCATGCCTGCACCTTAATGATTTACCTCTGTCTTCCTTTTCTTCCCAGATCTGCTGTGGGGTTATATCACAGTTACTGGTTTATGATGTCCCAGAGCTAAGAAAAGGTACCCCAGATAGCTGAAACCAAGCAGACTAGGACTTGAACACAATAAGTTACTTACTTTCCCAATTCTCACAGGAAGAATTCTATGAGAAATTTCACAGTAACTGTAGTTGGGAAAGAGCTCTCTGATTTCCCTGTGTGTCCTGATCAGCACTCACCTCAGATTAGCTTTCCTTCTCATAGTCTGTCAGCAGCCCTGAGCTCAAGGAGATTAAAACACCCTGGTAACTCATTAATGAGCCAAGACTCTCTGCAACAGCTGGACCAAAAACGGACTGTGTTTGGCTACATCTTCATTCTCTGCCATCTCCCCTCTGCTCATCGGCACCTGCACACGTTTGGGATCCGGTATAAGAAGACGCCTGAATTCAGCTCTAAGCAACCAGTCTGCAATGCACGTGTCTAATGCTCTGCTGGTGTGGAACCAGTGTGCTGGTAATCCTGTTAGTAATGGCAGAAGCTCCCTCTAGGAAATTATAACAAATAGTCTTAAACAATTCCTTTTGTTGACAACTTCATCCAAGAAACCATCTTCCCTGGAGACTTCACTCAACTTTCCACTAATCCCCTCCTTCCCTCAGGAGCTCTTTTGTTGAAGGAGATTGTAGGCAAACCCAGGAATGACAGGTCTCGATAAGCCTTGGATCAGCCTCTACATTCTTTCAATTGTCAGTCCCCATCTGTCCTGTTTGTACATCGATCTTCTGGTCCAGGGATCTCTCTGTTAAGTGACACATGGCTGAGCATACTCTGCAAGTCCAGTGTCCAGACTGTGCTGTTACATCTTCGCTGCCAAGTCAATCTTTCTGACATTGCTTTCTGAAAAACAAACGGCAGAACATCTGCACAATTTCATTCTCTTCTAATGAAAGGCGATTTTTAAAAATACACCCCCCACCCTCCAAACTCTGTCCTTGTTCTATAATCTCAAAAAATTTTGCTTCATTTTGTCAGTAGCAAGAGTTACTTCAAAGGTCTTTGGTGTAAGGGAGGGTATAATCTGCCCCTGTTGCAAAGGAATTCTGTTAGGAGAAAAATCCATGGCCTAAGTCCTGAATAACAAAAAAAAAGATCCTAATTACAAATATTCTGCAGAGCTGTTGCCTTCAGTCATCTCTTCTCGATAACAGCTGGTTTAAAACAAGCTCTAATCTTCCTGTAGATTCAACTACACTTAGCTGGTACAGTAGCACACACATGTAAGAGGCACAGCATTATTTATCTGAATTTTGAGAAGCAGAATGAGAACAGTAGCAGATTCCAATGATCCATCTGTTCCTCCTCACCAGGTAGAGGGAAAGAGGTGGGTGGAATAGGGTAGAAAATGAATGTAGTGTTGGCATGGAGTATATATCACCCTGGGATATCAAGGATACTGTCAGTACCTCTTCCTTTCTTGAAACCTGAAGGAGAACAAGGGGGAGTCTGTGATGATGTTTTGTCCCTTGCTGTGTTGCTTGGGGCCCGTGGATTCGAGATGGAGCCCGGTAGGTTTAGAGTTTTTTTGTTTAGTCTATTTTTATAACTTAACTCAGGTGGGCAAGTGAAGGAAGGCTGGCCAGTTTCATTATGTTCCCAGGAAATTCCATTCTCTCATGTGCCAGCGTGAGGCTGTTGTGCTTTAGATGCCTATCTACCTCTCATTAGATTTGAAAAAGCATACAGAACCCCCTGCTTTCCATCAGTAGCCTATTAAAATGACAAAAAAATTACTATTTTGTTTTTAAAGTTGCTTGCATGTCTGAATCCAGATGCCTTTTTTAAAAAGAGAATTAATAATATGAACACCATCACTTACTTATGAAATGTTTTCCTGTAATGAAGTGCAGAAGAAAACTTGAGCTGACATTTAAGCTCGCTTAGTGTGCTTTGTAAGCAGCTTTAAAAAAGTGACACAAACACTCTGAGGCCAGGTTAATAAATATAAAAAACCAAAAATGTTTAAAACTATCTCCTAGTATTTTCAGGTTTTCACCATTTTAAATGATGTATTTGAGAAATGCTCTCTAAATCAGTTCAAATGGGCCAAATACAAGTTCATTGAAGACTGAAGCATGAGCGCCCTCCTCAAGGGAGTAGTCCCAGAAGCCTTAGTGGAACTGACAGCCAGCTTTTTTGGCAGGATTAGTTCCTCTCTGATCACAGAGAGGGAACAGCCATCCTGTCTGCGCTTAGCTGAGCAGGTGAGCAGGGAATGAACTCAGGCTGCTTCCAAAACCCAATCTGGTCACAGGGCTGGCACTGTCGGGTCCTTCTTGAAAGGACTCGAGGCTTCCTGTCTGCCTGCTGTTGTCTACATGATGAGGGCAGAAGGGGTAGGGAGAGGCTGTGAGACCAGGCACTGAGTGCTGGGACCTGATCCTATAGCAGGTACCTGCCATCTCCATGCATCTGAAAGCACAGATGGCAAGCTGAGGTGTGCCCTGCTATCACAGCTAGGTTGCCTCTTAGCTTGGCAGACAGTAAGACAGTCAAACTAATTTGGCCTCAGGACCAGTTTCCAGGTCTACCCTTCAAGCACAGACCCAGCAGTGACACTGGCAGGACACAGGGTGATAACAAATGCACAAAGTAAACAAAGAGACAGGATACAATAAAAGGTTATTTTCTGGTAACTTCTTTCAGTAACAGTGATTTCAAGTTATCTCTGTTACAAAAAGGGGATGAAAAATATTGACACTGAAGCATCATTTTGAGGTGCGTCATATTAAAATAGTGATTAACTAAAGCCAAGGATGTTACAAGCTAAGGAGGTTTTGCCTAGCTCTGCTCAGGTTCCAGTGTGTGTGAAATCAAAACAAGCAAGCTATAAAATGTGAACTCAATAGGCAAGGGCAAAAGAGAACAAAGCAATTTGGTCAGTTTAAGCAATGGGGAAATGAAGCAATATTTTGACTGCGAAGGCATCAGAGGAAAGGGCACTGGTCTGAGACTTGGGAATATGACAAAACAAATCCAAACTCCCATGATACTACTGAACATTGTTCATTCAGGGCCATTGGCTTGCTGATCTCTTCTCTCTGAATGTGAGATTTCCCACTTTGTCCTCATACTTGGGATGTGATCATCCAGCCCTGGGTATTAGTTCTGTTTTCCCACCTTCAATACACAAAGGAATTCATGTGCTAAAGACGATGGCAGCAGCTTTGACAGTGTCAACTATGTGCTTACCCAAGAATCAGTCAATCATCCCGACTTTCTACCAGAACTTGCTCGAACCTTCTGAGCGTTGGCCTTTCCGGTAAGAAGCAAACAGGTCACAGATTTCAGGTTGCAGTCTCACTCCAGGAACTGTGAGCACTGATTGTCCTGTGGAAAAATCAGGTTAAAGAGAAAGCTGCAAAATGGTCCTTTTCCTTCATTGAGCTACTTTCCTAATGCTCTCCTGTGACATTAGCCACAATATAAAATAAATCAGGATCCTACTTCTCACAGCTGCATTCCTTCTGATTTTTTTTTTTGGAAAATTATTTCTTTAATCTAGACACCCTTCTCTAGAAATCTCATCTGCAGTTTCTTTTTTTTTTTCTTTTTCTTTTTCTTGGAGCAACCAGCAAAATACTATTTGGTAGAACAGTGATAGGAATGCAACCCACTAATCAAAAGGATTCAAATGGATCTGCACACTGCCAAGCTCTCTCCTTCCCACCCAGCAGAGGGGAAAAAAAAAGAAAAAGAAAAAAGAGATAGAGCGAAGGCACAGGGCTTCTCTCCTTCAGCAATCTCACAAATGCAAAACCTTCCACTCCAGTGACTCCTCATTAACTTACCAAATCTGACAGTCTAATTATCGTAGCTGCTTCACGCTTAGAATAAATAAATACTTAAGTGGGTGTTTAAAGAAATTGAGCAGTGAAATCCAGTCATCTAGACAGTCAATAGAGAGTTTATTTTAAATTTTTATATTCTTATGTATTTATATCATTTTAGGAAATATAATGAGATAGTTGTCTTTCAGGCTAATTGAGTTCCTATGCTCATGGTTGCTTGCTGTCACAATCTCAAACTTAGCTTTAACTTTTGTGCCTTAGAAACTCGATCACTACATCCCCGTCTACTCTTTTCTGATGATAACTGGGTGAAGTCAGAAGTGCACCTGAGGATGGGAAGCAACTACACCAGACTTCCAGTCTGGACATCTTTCACAGCAAACAAGCCAACTAAATCTTTTCAGATTCGCATTTTAGAGTGCTAAAGGGAAAATAGAAGTTAAAGAAACATCAGATATAACTTGCAATTAGACAAAATACAGAGAAACATCTGCTAACCTCTGATGCAATGGTGTCTGCCTCCATGAACGGTATTAACAGCGCTCTCCCCCAAGAGCAGTTCATCTCTCTGAACAATAAGACCTTTATAGAGATTCTCTGGCCTGAGATCAATGGGAGTCAGAGCATTTGATCCATGTCTGTAGGACTTTGTTTCCACAAGTCATGGGGGCCAAACTTTGCACCAGTTGTGCTTTTGCAAGAGCGGGAGCTGGGGAGTGAGCAAAGGAAACTTTCCTTCTTTTCCCATCTTGCCCTTCACCCTGTGCTCCTGAGCGGTGCCCAACACTTGCCAGCACAATATCTGCTCCAGGACAGCACTTGGAGAAGAGCTCAAACAGGGACACGTGTCCAGAGTCCTGTGCCCTTGGCAAACATCTGCTGTGATGGTGCAATAGCTCTCTCATGGGGTGATGGCTTAATGACAGAATAAAAAACTTCAATGTCCTGTCAGTAGGTAAGCAAGCAGACCTTCCACCACTGTGGAGATCAGAGCAGGTGAAGTGGCTTTCCTGAGTTAATTGAAGATTTGCTTTATCATCTCGCATATAAGAATGCTTCTGTTTTAGGAGTGGAAGCTGATTTCCTGCTCAGCACCAGCTTTGGTCTATACCTATACTAAGACACATTATAAACCAGATTCATACACCTGGTAGGAACTTCACTTTCTAGGTGTCTGTGTCTGACTTGCAGTGAAGGATATCTATCTGCTGTATACAGAGGTGGCAAAAAACCTTTTAGCTATGTAGGAGAACCTAGGGCAACCAGCCAACCCAAACAAGGTGTCCTGAAAGCCAGCTCTTCTTTATATGTCCCCTGGGATAACATCTACCAGCGCTGGCTAATCCCACCAGTAATGGGATTTTTGCTAGGCAATGGCTTGCAGCCTTAACCTCCTCACTGCCCACACTGCCTTAGCTTTGATGCAACAGGCATTAAAATGAGAGTGGTCTGTCAACATCAAGCCTCCCCCCTTCTCCTTGTCAGCAGGCTGTTTTGGAGAAACAGTACAGTGTCATCACCACCTGGCANTAAAATGAGAGTGGTCTGTCAACATCAAGCCTCCCCCCTTCTCCTTGTCAGCAGGCTGTTTTGGAGAAACAGTACAGTGTTGTCACCACCTGGCACTGGTTTTGAGTTGCTGGGAGAGATAACAATCAGACACCAACTGTACCCAAAAGGAGCAAGTACTTCCTAGTCAAAGCCAGGATCATATCCATGCAACACACAATCCTCCTCACAGAGCACAACTTGGACTTGACTAACGGCAGCTCCTGCACTGTGAGAGAGGTCTCTGCTTGGTCCAGTGGGGATAGGATCTGAGCTGCCAGCTCAGGCCTCCCTGGCCTGTGTGCCTGGGTTGTTCAGCCAGAGCTCTTCTTGCAGTATGTTTTCTTGGGAGCACATTGTTGATGACTCCAAATCCCGCTGCTTACCCTCCCTGCTTGCGAGCCTACTCTGAAGCATTGGAGGGCAAAAGAGAGGGAAAATAAACCAAATCTATAGCTAAGAATAATAAGCTGCAATTGTTACTGTGTCTGACCTGTCTGACAACAGAGTGAGATACCTTCTCAGAAGACCCTTTGCACTTCAGGACTGACACTGAGTTGAGAGCACAGCTCATGCTTTCTTGATTCAAGGATCTCGTCTTTCTTCCAGGAGGGATTAATTGGACAGAAAAAAGTCTGTTTTAGCAGGTGGCAAAGGGTTAGACTGAAGTTTTATCAGAGCTGCTGCAGTGCAGGGGTGCACTGCACAAAGATAATTATCTCAGGATTGGCTTAAGCCAGAAAAAGGACAGCAAATGCTCTAGTTTTACAAAAGGTCATCACTGCCACCCCTTAGGCTACTAGCCACACTGGAAGGAAGCTGGAGAATCCCCTGCACCTCTCTTCTCTTGTATATCCAAGGGTGCTGCTGGCACATGTAGAATTAAGGCCAATAAGACGATGGGGTTTGAACCTGGGCCTGAGCATTCCCTTCTAGCCCGGGAGGCACAGGAGTGAGCAGCTGTAGGAGAAGCCCATCTGTGGGCCAGTCCCACTCAGAGGACAGAGTCTTCTTCCTCCTTAGAGCGCAGGCTACTCTTTTTTCCTAGCACTTTGCATTCAGATGAGCACAGCAACAATAACCTGTTCCCCTCTGTAGGAGCTGACCACCAGGAAGCAAAGAGCCCTATGCTCCCTCTCCCCCTTTCTGGGGGCAGCAGCCAGCCTCTAGCCATTACCATTCCCCTCAGTAATCAGAAACTTGCTATTTGGAGGGGTACTTGTCTGTGAAACACTGCTTTCTCCAATTATTTTTTCCTGGGAAATGACCTTTGAAAAACATCCTCTAGCTTCCAGCTTATCATAACAACTTATAGAAAGGACAGTTATGGATACAATTATGTCATTAAAATAGAGAATAATTTCTTACGGGAAGCTTTTATTTTTTTCAAATGTTGTTTCCCTCTTAGTCTCTCACACACCTTGGGATCAACCCCCTCTTCCTTTCACCTTTCACCTCCAGCTCGTTCTTTGCCCTTCTGCTTTAACTTTCCCCTTCAGAGGATGGTAACTGATAGCCAACATCCTCCAGAACAAAGTGGGAACTGCACATATTTAAAATCCGTACTGTTAACATAGTAACAAGAATTTTAAAACAATACAGCTAAATTCCAAAGTAGTGTTATGCCAAAGTGACACAAGAGAGCAAATGTCTTACACGATTGTGGCAATAGGAATGGCTACACGGGCAATTATTGAAAATTGTCTAATTTTTACAGGCTTAATGAGTCACTCCTGAATATGGTCTTGCATGATCGTGCTGTACTTGTCTCAGCCCTGTGCACTTTGATTCCGCTCCCAACACATTGGTTGCTATGATAACGCCATGCAGTTTCCTGTCCACAAGGTACTTCTTGCTGCAATATGGGGGATAATAAATATGGGCTGGTGCCTAAACCGGGGTGAAATGAATCTGTCCCCTCGCTGGCAGCATATCGGAGAGATTGACACATTATGCCAATCTGTTTTCTCATTCCTTCTATTTCTCCTCACTCTCTCCCTTTCTCTCACACTGTCTGTCTCTGTACCTGTTTTTTTCCACACTCTCTCTCTCTCTTGGCACTGACACTTTCATCTTCTCCCTTGGGGATTGGAGATGTCACTGCGGGAAGTGCTTGTCCGCCTCTCTGGCAGCAGCAGAGCCCTGTGGCTTTGACAAACCTCATTTAATTGGGAGGAAGCCAGGAGGGTTTGAAAGAACTGAAACATCCACGAAACTCCTTTTATCAGGCATAATTTAAACTCTGCATGGAAAAAACCCTATATGTATAAAGAAAAGTCAACTTCCCTCCTGCTGTGCGTGCTCCCCTCCTCCCCCCCCCCGGCACAGGCAGGCTCCTGCGAGATTCCATCTTTTCATTTTTCTAAAAGTGTCAAAGTAGATTTGTGCTCTGTGGCTGGGTGAACAGAAAAGGAATGCAGATGTCTCTCACTCATGCACACACACACACAGAGCACCTTCTGAAGGGCAGCAGTTTGGGGGTTTGGGAGAGATGCTGACTGGCTGCTCCTTCACTTGGGATGTGCTGCAGGAGCCAGAAATTTGGTTTTCCAATAGCTTGACAACACAGTCCATGAAGGCTTTCTCTTAATTGCCCCTATCTTAAAAAACACCACCAAACTAACTAGTGTAGAGGGTGCCCAGGAGGCAACAGGGAATGCAAGGTTCCTTTGGCCTGTTGCCCACCAGCAGGGAGCTTTGCCTAGTGAGGAACAGAATCTGTAGCTTGAGAGACCCTGTATTTTTTGTCAGCTCAGGGCAGGAGGGGCAGAGCTGTGTGTGCAGCTGTGTGCTTGAAAGAAGGGAGCACGGGAAGAAGAAAATAAAGCAGGTAAACCTGAGGGAGAACTGGTGCGACAGTGTACGAGGAACAGCTGTCTCAACATCAAAAGGGAGCCAGAGGAGTGGTCCAAGGGAATTGGGGCTAGCACATCATACTGAGCAGCTGGGAATTCAGGACATCAGGATGGACCAGCATGTGAGTTACACTGAAGACACAGTGTGAGCCAGCCCGAGGGAAAGCTCCAGGCCCCTGGGGTTACAGAATGGGGCAGAAAGGACCTGTGGAAGCATATGCACCTCTGCTTTGCAAATGGACCATGCTAGCAGCCCATCAAGGTCCCCTTCTACTATTAACACCACGGTCAAGTGGAAGAAAACAGAAAAACAAGGTGTTAAATTTGCAATGGGATGTAAACTTTGCAGCATAAGGAAGTGGGGAGGGAGTGCAGACAGAAAAGAGGGACATCTGGGTGAACGGCAGAGACTTTGAAAGTAGAGAAGAAACTCAACTAGCATGTGCAGTAGCTCTTTCTTGGTGAGATGAAATCGAGACTTAACTTACTAGCAGGAACCTGATAGAGTTGAGGAGGCAGAGGGCTGAAGAAGCCATGAAGAAGCGCATCTTGTGCAGAGATTCGGCCCCGAGGGAAGGCTGTAAGCATCCTGGAGGCCAAATTCTCCGCTGCTGGCACCCTGCTCAGCCTAGGAAAACACAAATAAAAATAGCATAGGAGATGAGCACAAGCCAGAAAGCTGGAACCAGAACGTGAACCAGCCCTTCCCAGAGCTTGGGGCAGAGATAGGGGAGGGACACAGGGGAGCTGGAAAAAGCCACCCCAGCTATATAGCTTTCCAGGACATTTGCTTTCCCATCTGCGTTTGATTATGTTGGAGTATATATATATATATATATATACACACACACACACATATAGGATTTCAGCTCAAACTCATGTTTACAGAGGAATTAGAAAATAAATTTCTATTTTGTATAAAGAAGGCTGTAAGTGAAAGGGGAAATGATGTTGGAGAGACTATATTTTACATGTTGTAACCGGCATATCAGAGGTTGATGTTACCAGTTTACAGTGACAATGCCACTGCACAAAATAATCTGACCGGCCCACCAGAGGTCAAGCTTAAAAAAACTAAAGAAAATACCATTTCCTCTTTTCCTACCCTAGTATCAGTACAGCAGCTGGTTGTAAAATGTGTTGGGGATTCACAGAGAAGAATCTGTTTCTCAGGATGAGTGCTTAAAATAGATGTAATACACATATGCTCCATGCTCAGCAAATACCAATGCCAAGTGGCTGCTTTCTAGAGGAGCACACAGCTGGGGGGACAAGGAAGTGGAAGAGAGAAAACAAACCAACAAGGAAACAAATAAAAATAGTAATTTGGTTTTACAGCTTTTACTTTGTTTGTTTGTTCTGATCACGTTTCAGCTTCAGGAGGCCCATCAGAGCATGGCCTGTTTTGCTTCCTCCCTTGGCCCCTGGTTGTGCTTCCCCTCCAAGTGACATCAGGGACTGGGATCCCCCTGCCCCTGCACTCCCCCTCCCTATACAGGACATTTGACATGCTGACATTTTTGTTTTAAGAAGATAAAATGTAAAATAAAAAAGAAAAATAAAAAAACCAAACACAAAGAGAGAAGCTGAGAGGGAGACCCTGAGAAGCAAATTTATAAAAGGTATCTGGCCTCACTGTGGTAAATAACGTCTGAATTTTCACCTCCAGCAAAACGATTCCAGCCCCTGCTTCCCTGGGGAGCAGGGACAGGACAGGGAGCCAAAGCATCCAGTCTGAGGCTGCTTGCTAGAGCTGCACACCAGGCTGCCCCTGCCATGGCAGGGTCTTACTGGAGACCTTCTGCCCCCTCAGTCCCTCTTTCTGCAGGCTCCCACACTGGGCAGCAACACAGTTCAGTGCTTCCCACCATGGCTCAGGCTTCCTGGTGGTGCCGAGCTCTGCAGAGCTCCCCTCTGATTTCTTAATTGGCCATGGAGAGTCATGGCTGAGCAGTCTCTATGAAGCAGCTCTTTTCTTCTCCAGAGCTGAGCACGCCAAGGCAGTTTTTTGGCCCTACCAGCAGAAGGAGTCTGTAACACTGAGCTGGAGCTGGCCCACGAGCAGCCCAGAGCTCTGCTGCAGAGGTGCTGGGTCAGCCCGCTGGTATGGAGCTGTAATGGGGCCTGTCAAGGGATTATGGCCATAACGCAGAAGTTCAGTACAGCACAGTGGCAAGGAATATACTTAATTCTTTGTTCAGGCTGAGAGAGGATTTGTTCTGTTCCAGGACCTGTGTTATCAGGGTTTGGGACATGTTGAGCTTTGTGTGTTTCTGAAGTTGTGTGTGAGAATGGCTGGCATTTCAGCAACCTGTGCTTTGCAGAAAACTTCAGCCTGTTTGTTCAGAACAGCATATGGAAAACCCAGCTCACTTCCCTCCGAGCAGGGTTGTTCAGCAGTCAGCTGAATAGAGAATAAACAGCAGCGATGAAAAATGTGGTTATGTCCTCAAAGGATATTTGATTCTTGACCTCTGCCTGAACACAGTCCTGAGGACAAATCCTGTCCCGTCTTCTCCCACATATGTGTAAAACCTGTCGTGTGCCTCAAAATCAGTGTTGTGGGAATTTGATTTTAATGACTCTCTGAGCTTGGTTACAGCATTTTACCTGATTATAGATTTCTTTCACTTAAACATACATACATTTTGTCTGTGTGTGTGTGTGTACATATGTGTGCCTGAAAAAAATACTCCCTTCTCTCAGCACACTAGGGAGGGATTCAGCGGTGCTGGTGTGTCTGGTCAAGCTGAGTATGTAACCATGGCCTTAGTCTCATAGCTTTTGGCCACTAAGAATGTGATTTCCCCCCTCCTAACTAATCACAGGATTATTTCATTGTCTCATGAAAATGCTGTCCTAGCATGTCTTCCTTACCGCTGTTGAGCAACATTCCTACAGTCTGTTCTCGGAAATGAAAATTGGGACAGTGCAAAGTCTGTCTTCAGTCTGGGCAAGAGGGCCTGGGAAAGCACGACCTTCTGAATTGAACTGTGCCCCACAAAAAGCTGCACATAAGGTCATTGAATCACTGCTTATCTCAGAGTAATCGCTACTCCTCTGAGAATAATAAACCCACTACGTGCCTACCTTTACTGCGATCTCTCGAAATCAGTTGCTTAACTGACATTAGATCTGCTTGTTACTACAGAGCCACCCTGCACTTCCTGAGCTTGCCAAAAGAGCTCATTTCAAGCTAAATGATTGCATAAAGAAACAAATAAACCCAGAGGCAATTTTGACATTGCTGTTATTGGTAGCTTACCTGTCACAGATGACTCGGAGTCTCTGAGGTCTCCTGGAAGCAACCAGTTCTAGAAAGCGTAATACGCAATCACAAGATTAAATGAAAATCAAGCCAAATACCATTCTTTGAGCCCTTACAAAAAATATGTGCTCAGAATTTCAAAGGGACCTATAGAATCTGTCATCTCAGTATTTATAAATATACATTATTCCTATAGGACTTGAGCACCAGCCTTGATTTTAATAAGGCTGTTCCAGTTCTGTAACCCTTTCCTTTCATATATCTGTGAGTAGAGGCTTTGGGCCTCCTTCTGTTACAGTGCAAGTCTTAGCTTTGACTTCAATAAAAGCAGTACCAGTCCCTAAAGCCTTTGCACAAAGGAAGCAGACGGAGGTTTGCAGGTCTGAATCCCCAGCAATTGCCTTGGCTTTCCAAGGGGCTGCTGAGCTTCACATATTGCCCCGTGGGTACATGGGGCTTTTCTGCACGATGTGGCAGAAAGATGGGACAGAGAACAGGTGTTGGGGTCCCACCCTCTTCTTGCTCACTGCTCTCACTGCCAGTCCCTCACTAAGTTTGTTGTTTATCCAGTTAACCATTCTCATGCAGGCTTAGTACTTAATGATTACATGATCTCTACCAGACTGGAACTTAAGGGAGCTCACAGTTTTGTGAAGGCTGTGTTCTTGTTGATGTTTTTCAAGGACATATTTCTAAACATCGTGGAAAACATAGAGCAATGCATTCCTCAAATGTTTTATTAGAAAGCATGAATTTTCTTAGGCTTAGATATGAATGAATGGCTTAAGCCTGGAAAATTTTCCCTTAGAGCTGATCAACAGAGACATTTTCTTGCATCAGAAAGGCTGTAATTTCTCCCCACCTACATTTTCCTGAGCGCCGTTTCTGGCAGCAGAGGATGAACGGTGGTACTCTAGTCATGGAAAGGAGAGCAGGAAGGGTGGTGTCGACCTCCCTCCCAGCCCAGCCTGGACAAGAACTCCCCACAGCAATGAGACCACCGGGAGGCAAGCGCCACTGGTTCGAGCTCAGTTGGGGTTTGTGCTGTACCGTCCAAGAGCATCTTCCCTCCCTTCCTGCCTGGAAGCACCAGGCACATCATTCAGGGACAGGAGCTGCCCGCTGCAGGCAAAATGGGAGTCCCTTCTGCCTTTGCCTGCATAAGGCCATTTCCAGAGTGCCAGGCCCGCGGGCTCGGTCACTCAGTGTCTGACCTGATGCACAGACAATTAGAAAAAGTGCAAATTACGGAACTTCCTGCCCTGGACCTTTCCAGCAACAATCTTTCACCATGAAACCAGGCCAGCAGACTGTTAAACCTGTCTATCACAGGGTAAGTAACAGTTCACAGCTGAAATGTTCTCCTACACCCAAATACTAAGGTAATGTCTAGAGCAGTAAATGACAACGTAACTTGGGATGGGATTCATGCTTAGGTGCTAGAGCAATGGAATTATTGCCAATATATAGAAGTTATATGTTAGCATCTTGAATACTCCCTTCCCAAATCGGTCACCAGATTAACTGGCACCACATTCCCCTTAGATCACTAGTAACATTTTCATTGGATCATCTTTCCTACTTTTTGCTCCTTTGACTGTAACAAATGTGTAGAAATACATTATCCATATTGAGTAAAGATGTAAAGCTTCCAGATAAAATAGAAGAAAAACAATTTAAAAACTGGTTTGGAAAGACATAAGATTTTTCTGTATGAGGTAGAAATTTTTGCCTCTTCACAGAGCTGGCCAAAGTCTTTCAGATATTATAGCTTTCTGCCAGAAAAATTTGATTTGGGAGATGGAAACATTCCATGATAATATATCAATTTCATTTAATATTTAGTAAAAATGTCAAGAAGGCTGAAATATTGTACTTTAACTCTACTGAAATCTTTTAACATTAATATTCTTTAATGAGTTTAACATAAAATTTTTAAAAAAATGCATGTTCAGTTGGTAACAGCAGGACAAAATGTTTCAATAATATCTAAGTGAAATATCACTTCGTTTTTATGGAGTGAGTTTTCAGGATTAATATTCCAAAGAGGAAATAGAGTTTTCTTTACATTACTGATAGAAATATCAGCTTGCTTACTGGGAACTGGGAGGAATACCTGAATTATAGTGTTTGCTGTCTTGAGCAAGCCTCTTGACTTAACTTTATCATTTATATAACATGCATATTAATGATTACCTGCAAGGGACAGTGTAAGATCCAGTGAGCCAACTATGCCTGTCCCTGACCAAACACATCTCTCAAAGGAGAATTCTGCTTGAGTGAGGACTGCCAAACTTGCCACTTTGAGTGTGCAGAGCTTTGATTATAAATGGAAGATATGGGTAAGAAAACAGTGCATCTCTGCTCAAAGATTTAATGCAGTTAACTAATCCTTTTAAATCAGTTCAGATTAATCTCCTGACTGGCCCCATATAGACGAGCTCTTAGAGAATGCCAAGGAACCATTGTGTTGAGCAGGGTAAAAACAGAGCAGTAAATATTTTCCCTACTACAAGATTAAGACCAATCTATAATTGTAAGACAATGTAAACAGCTGCTCCCTAAAGGTAAGAGATAAAGATATTTGGATATCATTCGAAAAAGTGGAGGAACTACTGGTTTAATCGTCTGCCGATGATGATCTAGACATAAAAATGATGGGATTGTGTAGGGCTGATTGGCTTTTTTAACAATATGAGTAGATCTGAAGAGGTAGCGCTTAGGTTTGTTTTTTTCCTATCCTCGTGCAAGCCAGTGTGTGCTAATGAGGAAATACCTTCCTATTTGAAAACCCAGGTGGAAGTGGCTAATGAACTGATAATGAGGCAAGCGAGCCAGAGGACAAAAGTTAAACTTCCCTAATTGATGAAGAGAGAGAAAGAGGATGCCAAGTGCTGCTGGATGAAGGCGCTGTGGTTGTAGGCTGACAGGGAAAATTTCTCTCATTAGTGGAATCTCTGTGGCTGCAGGACAGAAGCAGAGCTCTGTGTGTGTGGCAGGCTGCAAACTGAAGGCTGTGCCCAGTGCCACACAGATAGGAAGTTTCCCTACACTCTGCCCGGCATATATTGCACATTAGTTACAGTGCTGCTCTTCCCTTTGAGATCAAAGCCACATGCAGTTTATTATGACAATAAAAATTTTATCGTTTTAGAATTCAGTTTTCAACCATCCCATTTACTAAATGAAGCATCAGCATAAAAAGTGAGATTTTAAAAAAAGAAAAAAAGGAAAAGCACTCGGAGTGTAGCCTTCATCTGCATCTCACAGATGTCATGGGAAGTTTGCGATTCACGGCCTGCTGCTTGTTGCCTCCATCTGCTGGTGGCAATTTGGAAACTCAACAGACGCTGAAAATCTGTACCTGGGAGCACAAGCTGCCTCTGGAAAGCTTCTAAATGTCATTCTTCATACCAAAGCCTGCAGATCCATGGAAAACTAGGCTTAATTTGAAAGTCATTGGTGCATCTAAAAGGGCCCTGTGTAAAACCTGTGTCTGCTCCATAAGGTGATACTACTTGGCATAGGGCACTTCATCAGTCAGCCTGTGTGATAAATCAAGGAGTAAAGCTTACTCATAGCGAGCTCATCGTGTTCTAGATAGATAAGCAATGTTCCTCACTCTTTGGAATCCAGATGTAAGGAAAAGGAAACAAAAACTAACTTGGTACATTGGGCGCTCCAGTATTCCCAGTTTGGCAAAAGCACCAGCCTAATGTCATGGGCTGTGATTCCTAATCCTTTCCTGCCCTTGACCCCCGCTGTCTAGATTCAAACTTGTAACCATTAATGGGGCTGGATCAAAACACTGGCCTTCTGGTGTCACCAATGGTGTTTAGAGGGGATTTAAACTCACTGCTTTTCAGCGCAGTGAAATGAACACAGCAGTAGATTAATGCAAGGATTTGAGCTCACACAGCATGAGAGCTTTCAAAAATAGTGTTAACAGAGCTACAACTGCCTCTTTCAGGGGAAGCAAAATGAGGAGAACAGAACAAATGAACAAACACAGGGCAAAGCCTTGTCACTATCGGCAGGACTGCTAAGCCCAGGGAGCCAGGGAGAGGGCCAGTGAGTGTGCTGGGATGCAGGGCAGGAGTTCTCCCAACCCTTCGTGCTCTCCAGGAAAGGGGTCTCAAGCCAGGGTGGGGGGAAAAATATGCTTTCAGGCCCCGTAACTGCATGTAATTCCCTACCCCAAGTTTCGCCTTTCCTGCAGAGGGGAGGTGAGATCACAAACAGTGGGGTTGGCCACGGATGAGTTACTCACCCATCCTTCCTGTTCACCTGTGGCCAGGCACAGGTTGAGATTTTGGCAAACTAGGCAATGGGCATGAGGCTGTTTCTGAGCTTCTTCGTGCAAGAAGGCACAGGTGGTCAAATATTCTTTTGCACATTTCATCCCTTGCCAGTTGCCCACAGAGGAAGCAGTGGAGTTGCTTTTCCTCCAGCTGCCCTGTGTGTGCCTGGCTCACAGACCCCACAGCCCATGCTGTATCTTCTCTTCAGACTGCAGCAGGATGCGCTCAAGCCCACAGTAGTGACAGGAAAACATCTAAAGGTTTCCAGCTTTCATTTCAAAGATTCATACTAACCCACCTGGCCCAGGAACCCTTCCAGTAACAACCTCAGTCTGGGGCTGAGCCTACACTGCTGAATCCAGGGGGAGTCTTGCCATCAACTTCAATGAAAATAGGATCACACCTCAGTGCTTTGTTTTGCCGTGTTTGTTCCTTGCCTCGGGCAGGAACCTGTTTGTTTGTTTGCTGCCTGTGCTCAGTTGGAACATCAATAGGACTAGCTAAAAGAATTCAAACCATCAGATTTGGGGAAGAGCTCCAAAGTTTGTTTGCTTATCTGAGCCAACCCAGGCACCCAGATTCGCACAAATGGTCTGGGAATAACCTCAGGAGAGAAGGTTTTCTCAGCCAGACTCCACAGATTCCACTCAGGGCTGAGCATGTCCTGGGGTACGAACAGCTTTTGTGCTTCAGGGAAGAGAGGGGAAGCACCCAGAAGCATGTAAATGGAAAATAGCTTTAAACAAAGAGACTAATTTGCCTTCTTACCAGCAGTTCCATCCAAAAGTGACTTGATTTAGTTCCTGAGTAGGGTAAATAGTCCAACCTTATATGACTAACCTTCTGTTCAGACTGGATTGTATAACCCAGGTATGAGCCAAGTGCCTCGTTCCAGTATGTGGCTGGAACAGCTCACAGCCCCTTAGGCAGGTTCTGAAGAGGGGAAAGGGATATTGCCTCTCAAGCTGGCACAGCTATTGTTCCAAATAGTGGTGCAGCACCCCTATCCCATGTGTTTGCTAGGGTGCTGGGATGCTCCCACAGAAAGGTGTCTTCTGACTCCTGCATTTCTGCCTGGTCCAGCCACAAAAGGTGCCAGCATCCCAAGACCACAGCACAGGTCAATTCTGGCCCTCTGGAGTCCATCCATTAAGGGAACTTCCCATCAAGTCTGAAAGCAAGTCAGGCTTGAAAACTGCTTATGATGACTAGACTGGACTTCACTGGAGCTACTGCTGCCTGGATGCCTGTCCTCTCCCTCACCGCCCTGCAAAAGGCAGAGGACAGCACTGCTCCTCAGACAAAACACAGCTCAGTGGGAGCCACTGCTACGGGCACTTCTGGGCACTCTTTCTCATTTCTCTGAACGAGTTTCTTTGCCAGTGTAGCCTTCATGCTTGCACTTTTAGGTTGTCCCTCTATATAGCATCAGGATACCTAATCATCATCTCTGAGAGTTTTCGGCCTTGTGTGAGCAGATGACTGGCATTAAAAACATTGTCTGTGATCAGTATGTCCCACAAATGAGCATTTCTTTCCTCCCAGACTACTCTTCTCAACTTGTAGACTACCCAGCCAAGCCTTCTACAACTTAGAGAAGAAAATGCTTCCTCCAGCTGTCTGCTCTGTGCTTGCTTGCTATCCAAATTAAACTTGCTGTGGACAGCGACACATTCCCATTTCACGCTGGTTTGATTAATGTGTCTCAGCTAATTGTGTGAAGGGTTCCAGTCCTTTTGACTGTGAGACCAGGTTATTGTTCAGCCAATCTCGGCTACCATGTGAAAATGGGGGCTGTTTAGTGTTCATGCAACATAATCAAAGGAGGGGCATCTTGGACAGGGTCACAGAGCAACACCCACTTCTTTGAAAAGATGTTACTATGCTCTACTAAACCTGCAAACCTCTTGCTCAAAGCACGTCTTCTCCCTCCTCCTCTCCCCCCCCC
>VXAY01000699.1:246884-338002 GCA_013399855.1 Oxyruncus cristatus | reverse complement strand
CCCCCCACTCTCCTAGGGTACAGGTGAGAGAGAATGGCTAGATTGTAGATGGGTGAATTTCACATTCCAGGGTTTTTAATATTTCACTTTTATATTTCTTTTACAGAACGATCCTGCTGAGAGGCTGAGAATCAGTGCTCATCATTTCCCCCTCACTGACACTTGAATATATTTTCCCAGGAGAAAACATTAAACAAAAAGAGAAAGAGAGAAAGGGAGAGAGAAAGGGAGAGGGAGAGTGACTGAGCTAGCTTTTCAAAGCATACTTCTCAACCTGCCCACATCAAAATAAGAGACAACTGGCCCTTTGAAGTCCAGGACACAGACTCCTCTACCAGCCCATGTGGAAATAAAAGAATCCAGCTTTATAAATCACACAGATTTCTCACCTTGCCCACATCAAAATCAGGGACAGTGACCTTTAAAGCTGAGGTTTAAAGGTCCCCAAACCAATCTCCATAAAAATAAGGAGAGTTCAGATAAACTGTGTCTCCAGGTGCCTGTCAGCTTTTCCAGCCTAAACCAGGAGACATCGGTCCTTTGCGCTGAGAAGTGGAGACTGTGAGTACTTGCAGCACTGAAATCTCCCATTATACTTCCATACATCCACCACCTAGTGAGGCAACTTTGCCACGCGTGTACCTTTGCTTGCACACAAGGCCAATCCCACTGTTGTTGTAAGTCCTACAACACCGCTGTCATTAAGTAGCTCAAGGGATTTAGTAACACCGAAGCACAGGATTTTTCATAATGAGAGTTACTGACCCAAAAATCAAGTGGCTAGTGGCTCAGAGAAAAAGTTGGCCTTCTTGTGAGTTAAATCCTACCTGGGTTATAGTTGGGGAGCTTGGAAAGTCCTGGCCAGGTGTCCTCAGTTGGGACCCCCAATACCTATGCAAAAGAAGAAAGAGAGTGAGAAGAGCAATAACCTCTTTCTGCCAGTACTTCCCCTTGGTGTGGAGTTGGAGGAATCAGTCTCAATGGAGAGTGACTGGCCTTTCCTGTAAACCAGCATGGAATCCACACTGCCCTGTCTGGATCTACCACTGTGCATAAAGGACACTGACATTTTAGCACTTGGATTTTGTAGCAGAAAGGGTCCTGCTGAGATCGAACTCTGTTGCTGCTGGGAAGATCAGTGAAGGCATACTCAGCCTCACTGCCAGCTGCCACTTCTGCCTGCGTTTGCCAGCCCAGGGGTCTGCTGAGCCCCTTTCAGTGCTGAAGGTGTCCTCCTGAGCCAGAGCTGCACTGGGGACTTACTCTGCCCACTGGCACTGGCAGCAGCTGATACACTCAGCAGCAGCACAGGCTGTGAGCTGTGATAGAAACCCCGACCTTCTGAGGTGAAAAAGAAAAGCTGGCAGACAGGTCTAGTGGCAGGTGCTAGAAAGCAATCTGGTGCCTCATCCTGAAGGATCCAGAGCTTCAGCAGTGTATTTGGCTTTTATTGGGAATTGTGGGCTTCAGAAGTAGCTCCTCATTGAGCAACGACTGGGCCAGTAAAGCCTCTTCCAACCTCATTTTAGTTGCTGAAATGTGTGAGATCAAGCATGTCTGGATTTCTGCAGTTGTGGATGTTCAGTCTTATTATTATTACTTAATGCATGCAAAAGCTCTGTGCCTACTGATGTGTATGATTCGTGATAGAGAGGTAAAGCCACACATTTAAGAAGATCTCACAGAATGTGAAGTGGCAGTATAAATCAGTACTGCTAGCTCCAAGCACTCAAAGCTTATCATCCAGACAACCCGCAGAATTATCAGATTTCCTTAAAAAATAGTGACATTTACCATGAAAAATGTCAGGGTTTTTATTCATTTTCTCTTCTCCAACATTAGATTTGTCTCACATTAGTTACACCTTGCATACAATAGACAATCCCTGTTCCTCAAAATGTAAGCTGAGATATGTGATATGGGGAACTCGGCCTCACAAAAACTTGAGGTAAGGTTGCAAGAAAACAGGCAGCAGTAAAAAAATACATTAAAGAAGGAAGAAATATAAAGCCTGGTTGTTGCAGTTGTTAAGCATCTGGTAGCTGATTGCTTTTCTCACTCACAGCTGGGAAACAGCTGTGAGGACAATTACAGCTACCTGGAGAAGACAGCCACAAGCAGGGACTGCCTCTCACAGCTGGAACATATTTGCATGAGGGGCTCTGGAGGGACGTGGCTTGCTGGGGTCCATGTTTCCAAACTGCCTATGGACTTAGCCTGCCACAGCAAAGAAAAAGGGGTGGGATCCTCATCTCTGCTCACCTGTAAAATCAGCCTCGGGAGTTTGCAAGCTCCCCAAAGAGAGGGTGTCTTGCAGTGTTCAGCCATGTAAGGATGTGAGAAGCTGGCTTGCACCAAGGGATGAGGATGCGTTTGTGACTGGTGTGTGTATCATGTAAGTAGGGCAGGTCAGCCCAAAGCAAACTTTATATGCACAGGAAAGAGTTGGAATCTGAATTTGAATCCAGAATTTGCCCTCTTTTGCTATCTGGTTAGACTTACAGGAAGCATTAATGTGGGCCCTCATTCTTCAAGGTTTCTTGAAAGCCATTCGACATCAGTTCTAAAGGTGTCAGAGGAAGCTGGGGAAGTTCAGTATATGGTAAAATCACACTCACCAGGGTCAGCTCAGCACTGAGCTGACTTCACTTTTGGTGAAGAATTTAAAAAAATAGTTATTTGTGCATGCTTGTACTTTGCTACATAAGGTTTTCAGCAAACACTTTAATTTTGCTGTGTTGAGGTGTCAAAGCACTCAGAGGAGCAATCACTGAATGCCATATGAATTTGTATTTTCTGAGCCTTTTCTTTACAAAAGATGCCTTTCCAACCCATGCACTTGGATCTGTTTTTGTTCTCCAATGTAACAGGGCAAGTGGTCTCCTCTCCCTCTTCCTCTTCCCACCTGGACCTTTAGTGAGATTCCTTGCCAGTAATACAATCAGTAATGCATTACATTTATTTAATTGCAATTAATTATACTCTGACAATTGTTTTACCTGTTGTGTATCCACCCTAAATCTAGCTGTTAACTCTCTGATCCATGCCATCAGACAAAGCAAAGCAGCTTCTCCACACTTCACTCTACAGTGAAAGGTCTTGGTGCAGCTCAGTTCAGTCCACTCGGGAAGGGGCACAGTTTCAGCCAGAAGTGTTTTTACAACGCCTGTATTTCAGCAAGTGGTTTCAGTTGTAGTAAATCATTGTCCTCTCTCTCTGCCCTCTAACTGCTTGCTTCTCCTGTGACAACTTAGCTGAACGAATCAACCTAGCTGATCTGGCTTACTTTTGTTGGGAAGTTTTATTCTATGTTTTGTGTCAAGAAGCCTTGTAGTCATTCGTTTGGCACTTGACACGTGTTCAGCTCAGCCCCAGAAGCACACTGGTGGCATTCTGCAGCCTAATCCAGCCCACATGAAGTCCTTCTCAGCACTATGTTAATCAGTAAGATGGAGTTGTGTATGCAAAACCTATGCCTGATCTCTAAAAATTTGAATGATGGACCTTAAGTGTGTCAGGTTTGCTCACTCTCCATGCCACGAGTGAACTGGAGACGCTGCAGTTCGCATTCATTCATGCCATACTTCCATAAGGAGCACTGCCAGCCTTCCCTCCCCGTTTGGCCCTGCTCCTGTGCCGTGCCTTCTTGAGTCATTAATGCTCCTGTTTGTGCAGCCAGAGGATGAGCTGGGTAAAAGAGCTGTTCTCATTTGGAGTAAGCCAGGGGAAAACAAAGTCACCGGTTCCCCAGTTCACGAAGCCCCACATGTGAGAGGTGACACAGGAGCAGCAAGTGAGCAGGCAGGGATAGAGATGAGGGATGGAGACTGCTTAAGGGGGCCCTGGCCTCTAGGAGAGTTGTTGGTGAAATGACAGTCAGTCAGTCCTGATGATTCAACAGGACAGGCTCATTTCCTAGAACAGGGATTTTCCAGCCATAGATCTGTATGGTGTCTGAACCATCAGTCCTACACGGAGATAAGCATGCTGGGTGATACAGACTCATGCACACAAATTCAGATGGTCTCTAAACCAGTGCAGGGGGCCTCTATATTATTAGTGCATGAAAAGAACTGACTATTAGAAAACAGTAGGAGTCCCCGTTCTGAACCTCACACTCGGCAACACATCTCAAGTTAGACATCGAAAGCCTCTAAGGAGCTTTGAAATCTTGGCCTAACACAGAGCCTCATTCCAGGCTGTATAATAACATAAAACCTTCTGTGAAAAGCACTAATTATTTCATAGCTCTTAAGGCTTCCTCATGATTTTTAAATAAGGGGTTTTTTTGCCTTCTATAGCACAAATCCTATTAATCGCGGTATTAGTTATAATGCCAGAGAAATTATGATACTGCTATAACCCTCTAATGCAAACCCACAGGAAATGTATCCAGAGATTGCAGAGACATAAGTGTAAGGATACCCTTCATTCACACTCCGAGAAACTGGGCCCTGCCCTGTCTTTGAACCCTGTTAATTGGCCAAGAATGGATTTTTTTTTTTTCTCAGTAATTCTTTTTTTTCCCCCACTCTCTATGGAAGAGAACGTCAGCATTTATTTAAATGGACTGAACTCAAGTCTAAGAACTGGATGCACTTGTCTTACTTTTTATCACATTCAAGCTACAAGCAGAGAGGAAGACCCCACCAAGCAGAAGTGTTTCTGGATGAAGGGATTAAGAAGGAAAAATCTGACTTACACAGTCTTGAGGCTATAAAGTAATTTCTCATGACTTTCGGAATTTCATTTTTTCTGTACTTACTCCTTTGGGAAACACTCTATGCAGAAGAGTAAGTCCCTGGGAGGAGATGTGAAAAGACAGACACCCACAGCAAAAGCCAGTATGAGTCCTTCGGCTGACCTTCCTGTTGAGTCAGCAACAGGGTCAGCAAGAGCAGGCAGGAACACACCGAATCCGTCAGTGCTGCCAACTGCCTGAGTTCTACCCAGCTGCACTGAGGACACGGCCCCACGTTTCTGTTCCCCCAGCAGAAAAGAACAGCTTAACAGGCTCCTGAACATGTCTGCTCTCACTCACTGCTGCCTTTACAAAGTAATTTCACACTTTCCATTATGCCAAAGCAGTCTCTAGAGCTGCACCATAAACTGGATGATACAAAAGGTTCCAAGCTAAAATGAAGAAGGATCTCTGACAAACCTCAGGGTCTTGCCATTTTCAAGGTAGTTTAAGAGCAGTATTGGAGCTCCTTTGTGAGGATATGGTGTGCTGTATCCTACAGTAAGTAAAGGATTTAACAAGGAGCAACAGAATTTGCAGTACCTGCACACCTTTTATGCCTTCTTCAATTTGATGTCAGTATAATTGGCTTTAAATTTTTGATGAGATGACAAACATCAAAGGGAAATCATTTGATTTACTCTTGTGTCTGTAAGAAAGTTGCCAAATATAAAATGGGTTACAAAGTCTGCTCTAACTTGCTACATTAGACCAAATTATTTCTGCTATTCACGGGACCTATGCTTAGGACTTCAAAATTAGGTAGACTGGAGCAACAGATTCCTTTTCTCTCCCATTTCAGGGTATATTTTACTCACCGTCCAGATCTTCTCCAGCTGTTCCTGAGTACCAGAAGTTCCTGCAAATATTGGCTGACCCTGGATCATTTCAACAAATATACAGCCTGCACTCCTGCAAGAAACCCAAGGTATTAACTCATTCACACACATGACACATGGAATATGATTGTTGGGATAGGCAGGGAGAAAAGTAGAGATGTCATTTCTGGAATGGAAATTTAGAAATTCTGATTCGTAAATGCAGAAATCCTGAGGTAAACTGTAAATTCTGTATATATATATTGCAGCTGAGGTCTGAGAAGTACTAGTCTGATGTGTCAGTGTTGTATATCCACCTCATGTCATCTAGTGAGAGTGTGTGTGAAGCAAGAGGGGATGTGGGGCGTCTGTATATATGGAAATAAATAGGGGCTTCAGTAGAAGACAGATATACCTCTACAGTATGGTGGTGGGCAGGATCTAGCATTATAAAATTGCCTACTGACTGTGGAAAGTCAGGAAGGTTTCCTTTGGGAAGGGCAATCTTGTACATCCCTGATCTTGCAGCATGTTCTAGGCACTTGAAACTGGCCGTTGTTGCACGTTGTATGTTGTATCACTGACCTCATCCTAGTCCTACCGATTGAATCACCTGAATTGGAAGGCTCACAAGTCAAAAAGGACTAGAGCAGACCAGAGGTAAGTCACATTCACATCCCTCCAGGATTTTAGAAAAAAATAAAGCAGTCAAAGTTCCATACAAGCCTGTTCCTATCTCCTTTTTCTCATCAGTACCACCCACAAAAAAAAAAACCCAAAACAATTCCCCTTTCACCAGCAAGACACGACAGGTGATATCCTTGGAAAAGAAACACACTAAGCACCATCTTTTTTTCCAGTATGAAACAATTTGTTTCAAGTCTCTGTCAATTAATCTTGTTACAAATCATCTTAAAAATGGGCCTGGCAGAAGCCTGTGGAATATGAGGTTGCTTCCTACGAAAGGGTGCAACATCTGACTGATAACAGTTGGAAAGATAAACAGGGAACTACTACACACTATACATTGGCTTGAAGGATATAATAGATGCAGAAAGAACCCAGAGGCACTAACCACTAGAGTGATTTTTCCTTCAGAAGCAATTAGCTCTTCCTTGGAAAACTGAAAGTAAGACATCATAGCATAAAGAACCTTGTGTTAAGGTTCTTGTGATAACAGCAAGTTAAAGTATTCTTATTTTTACATCATCCCCTGCACTGCCCTTGTGCCGAAGCAAACCAGTCAGTTTAAAAAATACCCAACACCTGCAAAAATGCTTAATTTTACTAAGGTGGGTTAGTCCTCATGGCAATAATGATGAGACAGTTGTGATCAAGGTAGACTGACTTATTTTCAGCTATTCTCTTATTGTATGGTGTAAAACTCTTGCATGGTATAAAACTCCTGCATGGTGTAAAACTCCCCTCATTTACTTTTTAGTCATTTTCCTCAAAAGGTTTTCTAGATTTTCTGTCTTTTCACTAAGCCCCATCACAGCTTTTCAGGTTCCAGTGTCAATCCTCTTGGGTTATAGGATATTTGAGTCCTTTAAGTTCAAATGTTGAAACCCTTGATTCGTCTTACAAGCTCTGAGAGTATTATTTTCACTTGCTGAGCAATAACTGGTAATCTCCTCTGGCTATCTGTACTCATGTGTTACTCCTTGCACCTTGTTTCTGCAATACTGTAGCTGCTTTTCCCAGCCGGCTGTGGTCAGCTGAAACCCTGACACGTAACTCATCTGTGGTATTCCTTTTGGTCATACTTGCACACCAAGTGATGCCAGGCCTGTTTGCAGATCCGCATCTAACACTGTTTCTACAGACATCTCTGCTGCACTTTCCCTTACCTTCCTGTATCCTAACCTTGGCAAGTGTTGTGAGATGAGCTCCTTGCTTGTCTAATATGCTCTAACAGAGTCCAGGCACCAATGAAACTTAACCCACAGCCGTTGCAACACAGGTTTGTTTTGTGTTTCATCGCACTACCACATCACTAGACATTATTTTGGAGCCCACAGATAGATTCTACTGAGACCAGTGTCATACCAACCCTCTGTTTTCACAGCTGATCTACATGCCCAAATGGCTCACCCTATTTTGCAACCACAGGGGCTGCTGTAATCTGCTGATTGCATTGCACAAGTTTAGCTGTGTATGGTCAAAGCAATTCAGGTACACTTGATTTGGAGGGAGAAGAGAATCAGCTCTATGGATTTTTGGAGCAAGTGATCCTGATGTTCACCCGCACTTTGCATTCTGATATCCGAGCTAGAAAGGGCCATTAGACTGGCAACAGCAGGAACTTTTTTCCTAGGTGCAGCCAGCATTTGCTAAGAATTGCTCATGAGTTTACTAACAGGCAAACTGACAAACTGTTAGTTTGAGGAGAGGAAAAACTTGTGGGTTGCTGCAAATGTAGTTTCTCATAGAGCTCTCTTTTGTATTCCTGGTTTATTCCTATTGGCTGTGGAAGCCTTTCAATCTCAATGTCTCTAATAAAGACAAAACTATCAGAGCAACCACAGCTGCTGGAAAGGAGTACTTTGGTTCTTGTAGTGAGATACAGTTGACCAGCTGCCTTTAATGCCTGCTTGATACTGATTCATCAGTGACAATGACAACTGTTTCTATCTCTGTTTCCAGATGAAAAATGTTTTTCTTTATAAAAAAAGGCCAGAAGTAGTTAGAACAACTGATGTATGGGTACCCCCTCTTTTCCCAGCTACTTTTGCCTACCTGATAAAGCAGGACTTTGGTAACTAGTACTAGTTGTCATAGTAGATTTGCAGTAGAGGCCTTGACTTTCCTTCTGAGATACAGAACCCTAACAGCATTATGAGGGTCCTTCTGATAACGACGATGATTCAAAAGCATTCACTTTTAAATGTTTCTAAATAGTTAAACTTGGTGTTGTTTCATTTTTCCCCTTTTCCTTCTTACCCCTCTGATATTAATTTCTAAGCTGGCCTTAGCCCTTCCAGTCTATAAGTTTCTTAGAGAGACTCAGTCCCATGAAGCTGCCTTGGGAAGAGATAGGGCAGAGAGAGGGATCTTTTGGGAAAATGTCTAGACATGATGCTAGATATGCACATGAATCAAAACAGTGACAGCTAAAGTAACGGGAGAGATTATAGGGATATTCAGGAAGTATAAGCAGATCTGGTTCAGACAGCACAGTTGTATCTGTCTGCAATCCCTGGGGTAGGTGTGAACACTGTACTTAGACCTCAGCCTGCAGTGCTGCATCACACAGTGGTGAGACATTTTCATCAGGATTAAGATCTAGGATATCTCTGCGGCATCCCGGAGTTCCATCTCCAGATTTGGTTTGGTTGGGTTTTTGGGGTTTTTTTGGCTTTTTTTGGGTTTTTTTTTGCATTAGGAGATGGCAATTTTATACTTAACCAGAAATATATCCATTCTCTTGTTCCTCACCAAGCATGGTCTGTACAGTGGAGCCCTTAGCCTCTATCTCCCAGTTTGGTGTAGAAGGGCAATGTGAACCAGGCTGAGGAGAAGGCAGGTCCATGTTAAATGACTGCATGTGAACTCCTATTCTACATGAATCTACCTGGGAAGATCCCTGTGATTTTTTTTTTTCCCCTCTCTTTTTTTTTTTTAAATGGAAAATTATGCAAGGAAAGCCTGACTGAAAAGAAGACATGTCTTAAAGCACTCATGATGTTAGCAGCCACTAGTGTGGCACGTGCACAAAGCACTTGGTGTTTTTTAAAAAGGGAAAAAGAAAGTCCTTCTCATATACAGTGTAATCTCCCTGAAATCCCTTAATTGAATCTTCTAAAGTCCTGAAGATATAGTGAGGGAGAAAGAGAGAGCGAAAAGATACAGAGAGATTAAAGCAGCTTTTCTAGTTAGTCCAAGAGCAACTGAGTCTCCTTCTATCTCTCTTTCTTCATCTATTCAAGGCCTCATTCACTTCCCATGTGCCTCCCACTGACAGTATTGCTGCTCAAGCACACTATGCATGAATTGCCATAATGTTTTATTTTGTTATAATTGGTTTCTTTAAACCAGGGCTTTGACACCCACTGTCTCATGCCATTACCAAGGGCATTCTGATCTGCCTTCATGTAAATTGCAGCATCCAAAAGACACAGGGTTTTTTTCCCTTTCTCCCCAATAGACAAGTAACATCTGTGTGAATTCACATTATTTCCTAATAGACAAAAATTGAACTTAAATGCAGTGTACATCAAGATAATAAATGACTCTTGTTAGAGGAAGTTACTGAATAGAGCTCACTGAAGTACTCTCTATTCTCTCAGCGTGACATCTTTCTTTAGGGCAAACACTCTGAATGTTGTTATTATAAGGAGGAGTTATAACAAAGGTGCCTACAGTGTGAATGTAGTTCAGTGGGACGGAGAGCACTGTGCTGTTAGAGCTGGTCAGAGAGCTGGATGGGAACTTGTATACCACTCCCCTGTTGCTATTCATCACACTAGAGCAGAGTTATGCAGTGGGGATTTTGGTTTTGCATAGCCAGAAATGCTGCACTTTCTGTGTGTAGCCAGCTTTGGGCTGTGGTCAACTTTCAGGGAAAAAGACCCAACAGGTTTATGCCTAATACAAAGCCTTCAATCTGCTAGGCAGGCATCGTCCTCAAACTCCACAAACATTTCTGGGAGACTGTCTGGAGGAAAAGATGACAGGTAGTGGGGGAGAGAAGACAGGACTCTTTAGACTGGCTTAGCAGCTGGAAGCCATTAGAATTTAGCAGGGTTTTCCTCCTTGGAGATATCTTTAAGCAATTAAATTAACAGCAGGCCTAAACAACCTAAAAAGTCCCATTTCCCTGAACTTCTCTCCAGACTTAGGCCATTGGAGTGTCTGATAAGCTGCAGAGCTCTGGAAGGAGATACAGCCCTGGAAGACCTGGAGCTTTGCTGTTTGTAAATTTAGCCAGCCCTCTTGCACATTCTTTCAGCCTGCTGCAGTCCCACCCTTTCCCAGCCTTTGATTCTGCACAGCAGTTAAGAAAAGTCCTGGTGGGACAGATACAGACAGAAGATTAACTGATCTGAAGAAAGGGTGAAGCAGCAATACCATCTACAGATGTAAAATTGCCCAGAATAAGAAAGGTGTCCTGCAGCTTCGTGAGCTGCATACTGTCCGTGAGTAAGCCAGGACTGTGTTGCTGGAAGCGGGCTTGGGCTGGGGCAGAAGTGAGCCAGAAGGCAGATGGGGCAGTAGGGCCCAGCTACACATGCAGGCCAGCCCAAAAGGCCCAGTGGGACTCCTGTGAAGCCCTCATGTTCTTCTGCTTTCTGCCTGCTCTCAGAGACTCCTCTCCCTTAAGCTCTGCTATCGTGCGATTTGTTTCCTGTGATTCCCAACCACATTAGGATTTTGGGGTAGAGCTCATAAGGTAACAGACACAGCCCTTCTCCTGTGTGAAATGCAGACTGCATATGAGACATTTTCTTTGAGAAGAAGGACAATGTATCACAGAAATAATGAAAATCTCGGGCATCTTTCTATCGAAAGATCCATCAAAAAACCCTTTAATGCCACATTTTGCTACCAAGGCCAAAGTAATTGATGGTGCGCTTGTGGATCCATTTTTTCTTCACAAAGCTATTGCTACAGAGAGCCACTACTAACTCAGCTGGCTGCATAGATACAAGTGCATTAAGCCAAGATGTTCCATTGCAAGACCTGAAAATGCTTCATACATGTTACCGAACGAGGTGTACATCTCTCATGAATTTTATCAAATGAGGTTTATATCAATCCATGGCTGAGATGTAGTGACATCATTCCCAAAAACTTCTGTGAACCCACCAGTACAAAACTCCCCCCAGCTCACAGGTGTTAATTCTTCTACTTACAACAGTACCTACTGTGACTTTGGTTGACTTAATTCAGATAAAGATGGGGACCCCAGACACTTGGAAATTGGTCAGTACCAGATATCTATATCAGAAGAATAATCTGTAGCTCCAAGCAACACATCAGGAGGACGATACCAGAGTGTCACCACTTCAGAGGAGTATGTCTGTCTGGGGATGGACTGGGCACGAGCAAGGCCTGCAAAAAAACCCAAACAAAAACCTGCTGTGTTAGGACAGTTCTTCTACCTGTACAATGCATAGATGTCAGTAATTGGAAACAGGACATTATTTTATCTTGGATCTTTAAACACAAATAATCCCAATGCAGTTTATAAGCAATTGAGAAAGAAAGAATGTCTGGCTCTCACCTCTGGGGCAGATCAGATCAAGCAATATGCTGTGTTTTGTAGGGCTTTATAAGCCATCCCAAACCAATGCCAAGAAAGCCTTTTGGTTCAGCACGTTGTTGTGGACCCTATACATTACATTATTTTCTGAACAGGGAGGGGTTCTCTTGAACCAGTTTTACGTGGCAGTAATTGCTCTGACTTAAATGAGGTTAATCCCTGCACCTCTCAGTATAAATACAAGAAAGGCTGGACTGACCACAGAAATAGTTTCTTGAAGTTCAGTGAAAGGTTATGCTTCTGTGCCTTAATTGGCTGTGGATACAGATCTATATGCATGCTAAAGCTTTGGTCTGAGCAGATATATTAGCAGTATCCAAACTGTGACTCACCAAAGTCGGCTAATTTAAGCTCACCGAGGCAACTGATGAGCAAGTTCTGGGGTTTCAGATCCCGGTGAAGAATGTGTTGTTGGTGGATGTAAGCCAGGCCGCGCAAAAGCTGGAACATGAAGAGCTGGAAAAAGCCAACAAAGAACTGAAATGATTTTGTGTGACTTTGCATTGATATATTAACTCTGAACTTTAGGAGAACCCTGGAACAAAGCAGAGACAAAGCAAGTAAGAAACCAGTAAAAATCCCCAAAATGAGTAGAGCTGGCTGAGGAGAAAACTGTGGTGGGTTATGACTGCCCTACAGCTTTCTGAGGTTTTCAGGGTGGAATATTTGGCCAGAGGGCAGTTTAACAGTCCCTAAATGCACATTTTGGAAATTGAACTTCTTTTTAGAAATGGACTATTGATTGCAGGAGCAAGGTCAGCTCGCCAAAATGCAGACCCAGCTTTCAGAACAGCAGCTATGCTTATTTCAGGGTTCAAGACAAAGACACACAATCAAACAAGACAAAGGCCTAGGGAGCTGAACCTTTGTCCCTTTGAGCGAGATGGCACCAGCTGAGGGAGCTCTGAGGCTGCTGTGCAGGCTGCCAGTGGAGCAGGGAACTGACTGATGGGAACAGTCAATGGGAAGAGTTGCCTTCAAGCTGGCAGAAAACATCAGGACCTGCTTTAGACAGATATAGCAAATAAGACATGATGAGTGAAACAAGCAAGCAAGCAGAAAAACCAGCAAGAAAGCAAGCCAAGAAATAAATATCTAACTCCGACCACCATGGCAATGTAAATAAGCCTGGGTTAAATCAAGCTGGTCTGAAGCAAGGTGTGAAGTTGGACAGTGGATAGAAGCAAACCACAGCAAAAGTAGACTTCACCAGAGAAAAAATATTTTTCACCAGAAGTTTAATCTGAAGAGGAGGAAAAACAGTGACACCCATAGGTCATTTTTGTACCAGAAAGGTGTCCATGTAACATTCTGCACACTTGCTTCATATTCCATAGGAATCACTCAGAGAAAAAACCAAACATTTGCCAGCAAAAATGAAGCAAGCTAGATGACCTTCCTAAAGGAGCAGTAAATAATTTTGCAGTTCAGTTCCTGCTGACAATGAGGATTCCGGACAGGAAAGCAGAGCAGCTGTCTAGTGTTTACTCACAGAAGTGCCAGTGAGTACATATTACAGCCATGTGCTCCATGTGCTTTACGAGCCCGTCTGGTAGCAGAACCCTTGAGATCTGTGCCAAAACTACAACACTGCATCTTGGACGTATCTGAGCTTTAAGGATGTTTAAAATCTGAGGCCCCAAGAAATTTTATTCCAATTGGTGTTGCTTAACAACTATCTGGAAAAAGATGTGAACAAGGTGGCAACATTTGAAGATGACAGAAGTATTTAGATTAGTTGCGATAAGAAGTGACAGTGAGGAACTTCAGAGGGATCTGACAAAGCCAGATGAATAGGCAGTTTGATAAGATACAAAGTTATTGTTGACAGCTGTAAGATAAATTAACTGAAGCTGCTCAGGAAAAGGACCCAGGCATTCACTGAGGATATCTGCACTGAAACCTTAAGCCAATGTGCAGCAACAATCCTGAAAGTTAACTAAATGTGAAGATGCATACAGAGGAGAGTAGGGGACTATTACAACATCAGTCTATAAAGTAATGGTACATCTTTGGTTATGTTCAGATCCAGTCAACCAATTCCAAAAGCTATGGTAGAAACAAAAGGGATTTAAATGACTGCAAATATGAAGATAGTTCCAGATGAGGAGAGAGTGAGATTTGAGAGTTTTTAATTAGAGAGATGAATAATGTGTTGTAACGATAAGAGGACACAAATTTGTGTAGAGACAGATTTCCTTGCCACAAGATGTCATTGTTCACAAAAGCTGAATGTCCACTTGCAGGCTCAGAAAATGGGAAGAGGAGCTAACTGAATAAAGGCTTGGAGACTGAGAGGGAGGTTGTTGCATCTTTATCAAAGGCAGCTCTTCTCCAAAGTTTTTGTCATATATGTAAAAGTATATATAATAGTAAGCAATTTACAGGGACCATACATAGTGGAAAATAACACTTCCTCATCCTTCAGGGAATACTAGTCTTCCAAGGAACTTACCATAACATTGCACAAATGGAGTCCTCCAGGATGCTGGCCCATGTACTCTGCCAAATCTGTGTGCTAAATGAAAGAGGAGAACTTAAGGCAAAGCCAGGGGTGTAAAATGCTCCTACCAACAACGCCTCTTCTGTAAATGGAAAAAATTGCAACCGCTACAAAGGTGTCTCTTTACCTTGGCGAGCATCTGATCTGATGCAGCACACAAGGATGGGCTTAAGTGCTGGGTCAGATGAGGGACCTGGCTGATCTGTTGCCTCACCCCAGCAGTTTATGACCTGAGGCTGCTAGTTAACAGAAGTCATACTTGTCCCAGAATTAATCATAAAGCTGCAGTAAGAAGACATGGCTTCTGTATTTTCTTTATAATTTGGTTGATAGCTATCAGCAAAAGCAACAGAAGTAGCAAGACTCATGTGGAGAATTTTATTGGCATCCTGCTCTCCTCGTGAGAGCAACACACAGCTTGGTCGTGGCGACCACTGGGGGCAGTGCCAAGTCTGACCCCAGCTGGGATGTGAGCTCATATCATTATTTCCTATCCTTGCTGTGGCTCAAGAACAGTACTTTTATTGTGTTGGCAAGGCAGAAATGGAGGTAAATAGTGTCTGCCACCCCAGTGGACACAACACGTGGAATCATTTTTGCATACAGCTGTCGCATATACAGAATGAAAAGAGTAAGGCTCTGTGGCTTGAAGGCAGGAGATCAAGAAGGAAAATCAATCATTGCACTAAAGGATTACAACTGGTTTCTTTGTAGATGTCTCATAATGCAGTAAATTCATTATGCAGCCGCTTGCCAATACTTCCCAGTACGAGCTCCACAGGAAGCGAGAAAAACATCAACTCACCATGTACTCAAAGACAAATGTTAGTGTCTCCTTGGTCTGGATAATGTCATGAAGCAGTACAATGTTGGCATGTTTCAAACACTTGAGAAGAGAAGCTGGGAAAACACAAAAGGAAGATCAACTTAACCACTGCTGCTGGAAGTGGAAGGACATAGCGCAGAGAACAAGGCAGTGAAAGTAAAAAAATGGGGAGTAATAGTCCAGACTTGGAAGTTCTGTAAGAAGTGGCAGATACTGAGTCTGAAGGAAGATGGAACAGCTCCTTAGAGAAGCAAGTATCAGTGTTCCAGGCTTGGCAGGAACCCATCCATCTCTCAGAGGTGGGATCTTGCCTCTGTCAGAAATAGCAGTTTACAGTTCCCAGCTGTCATAAGCTGAGGTGAAGTAATTTCTTCAAGGTAAATGCTGAGAGGCAGGAGCTGGAAGCTCCCAGAGCCAGAATGCAGCAGTCCCCAGCCTGTCCCTGAGCTTCTTCCATCTACCTCCTGGCATGTGCCCCCAGCAGGGCCCTTAGGAAAGAATTTTGGGAAAAGCTGAGTTTCTACCAGTTTCCAGCTTCCCAATAACAGGGGGTAAAAATCTGCCAAAAGAAATCACTGTATATGTAAGCTGAATTCTGATTTAAAACTCTAAGAACAGAGATTATGAAATTTCTGAGTGAACAGTAACTTGTTCGTATTTATACAGTTTGGCACACTTTTTTCTTTCAGCCTAACCATCTGGAGGCATTAGTGCAACTGTGTGTCTTTAGGTCCTGGTGTGCCTTTGCCAAGCCTCAGCACATCCAGGGTGCAGTGATGGAGGGGGCAGCACACGGAAGAGTCTCTGCTTCTTTATAGTTCACAGAGCACTGACTTATCCTAAGACAAAAGCTACAGACTTCTGAGCCTTTCAGACACGCCTTAGGTTTGTCATGGCAGAGCAGGCTCCAGCCAGCACACTCATGAAAGCAGCTCCGCAGAAAGCCTCAAACATAGTCTTTACAGGGGAAGAGCTTCATCATTTGCTACCTTAGGTGTGGGACAATTGTTGCAGTAGCTCTGAACAGAAGAGGGATGTGGGGAAGAAGTGGAGCTAGGTTTGCTTTGCCTGTAGTTTCCTGGCACTACTGAAGAACCCCACCCAGCTATTCCCAGACAGCAAACGCAAGCTCCACAGACAGAAGCCCCAAAGCTCAACAAAACCAGGTGTCCCTGACTCCAGATTTTAATTTGGCTTCTGACACAGCAGAATAGGCTCAGAGCTGTTCCAGACTTACCTTTTCCTGTTGATTAAAACCAAATTAGTTTACTGTCAGACCACACAGTCGTACACATTTCATTCAGACAAGGTCTGGGCGTACAATCTTGTTTCTGCTGAATTAGCTGAAGCACACAATACAGAGCTTGGGCCAGACGTGAGAGACAGAATGAGTTTTGCTCACAAAAAGCTGCTTTTTTGTTTTTCAAATGATCTGAAAAAGATATTTGAAGGCTTTCATGCTGGCAAAGCAAATTTATACTGGATTAGCACTGTGCCTTTTGTGACCGTAACATTTTCACCTGATTCTGAAAGCCCTGCTGCCAGAGGCAAACTGTATGACACAGCTTTGGCCCAAGCCTATGTCAGTACTGAGACTGCTGAGCAGCCAAGGATGCCTGATTCAGCACAGCTACTGGAAAGAGCACGGATTGTAAATTAAGTCTTGCACAGAGCTTAGTGCTGCTGCAGCTAAACTGCCTCTACTACTTATGCTGGTCCATTTAGCTACCCCCAGGATGTGCACCTAATTGCCTATGAACCTAGTAAAGATACTATGGATAGGGGCCATCAGCTGCAGAAAGGGTCTGCTAACCTGGCTCTGTGACACCTCAAAAATCCCATATGACCAGACCTGTTGCTCCAGAGGAGCAGTACAGAGGGTCCACAGTAACAGGGAGAATTCAGGCCTCTGGCAACTGCTCCTCACTTGGTTGCTTCCACAACCCCCTGCTGGGGTGTCAGGTGCTACTGCCAGAACTGAGCTTTAAGCATTTTGTCTCTGTGGGGCTTCCCGGGGTGAAGCGTCTCTTTGTCAGGGGAGCGCATTCCTCCGGAGGAGCAGAGAATGCACCGCCTCAATAAATCTTGTGCTTTGTTTTTGCTACTGACTTACATTGTAAATTTGAGGTGTCAGATGCTGCGAAGCTCAGCAGTACACAAAAGACCTATTTAAAGTAGATCCTTCATAGGATCACCCTTGTTTTCTCCCATAATGAATGAAGTTAAGGCTCTCAGCCTGTCCAGTAGAGCATGTTAAAGGGGTGCTGATCTTTAGTGCATCATTAGTTCAACGTGGATAAAGCTTTTAGGGCTTATTTTACTGGTGGGCTACAAGTGTAAACTCAAAGCAAAAGCACCACAGCAAATGAGCGTACAGGAAACTGTAACACGAGCCATTCTGTAAATAGGCATATTTAGGTATGTCTCTGCTCTCACCCAGAGTTGAACTAAGGATTTTGTAAACCTTGTCCCAGTTACACTATTATAAACCTGGAGTGGATTCGGTGACCTCTCTTGTTATTCTGAGTTGACTTGTATGAGAGCCCTGTGCTAGGGCTGCTCTGTGAAAGCTGGCACATCTGGTCCCTCACTTTCCATCCCCATGGTGAGAAGATCAACCCTGGTTTTGAACTGCAGTAAGAAGAAAAAACCAAAACATGCGTGACCTCTTACATTGATAGCTTTCACTAATAGCAGACAACAGGCCAGCACAAAGGTTGCATATTTCTGTGCAAGGAAGAATCCAGATTATGATCCTCTTGGGATTGCACAGCAGATGAAAATAGAAGCCTTTGTGAACTTGGTCTGTTGGGACATGTAAATACATTCAGCCAAAATCAAGCACTTAAGCAAAAGCATTTATTTCTCAAAGAAATTGAGAAAGTTGCAGACATTTTGCCCAGTGCTCTACAAAGTCAACTGATAGAAAGAATTTCTCACTGGGCTAAAATGATAGATATTATTAAACACCAGTTTTATTGAAAGTACTTCTCTTCAGGCTGGGATCTGTAGTGCTCTAGGTATCAGCCAGGAAAGTGGCACAGTTGTGATAACAGCAAGCAGAGATCCTGGTGCAAAGGGCACTTCTGGTCCACAACTGCCCAATGTAAAAGCAGCAAAAACTGTGTAGTTTCTGGTGGGAGTGAGAAAACAAAGCAGGTGGCAGGCAGGAGGTGTAAGAAGGCCCTTACACTGCTAGAAAGGACATGCTTTGCCTGCAGCTGGCACTTCCCTTATCACAAGCATGGATACATCTGTCCCAAGGGCATATAACAGAGGTTCCTTCTCTGTCCATCACATGCCTACCCTGCCCAGCACAAAGACCTCCTCCATGAGGGAAAAGGAAGGCAAGAGGTTTGGGAGAAGGACAGCTGGCACACTGAGTAGGCAAGAAAGGACCAAGGAAGGCATCACACAGAGATTTTTCAGGTTAAAACAAATGCTCTTCAAGGATGATGTCCTTCAGTGTCTTACCTTCCCGAATGGCTGTAAAGGGCACTCCCTCCTCTGTCTCCAGCCTGACCACTTTCAATGCCACCAACTGGCCGTTGATCCTGTCAGGTCACAGCAGAAGGCCACACAAAGTGTCTCAGTGCTTGGCATGACAGCATTAACAGTCTCCTGGGATGCTCCACACTTACCCAAGCAAAATTTCCAGGGCTCACGCCCTCCTTCCCCCCCAGACCAAGCTTAGAGAGAAATTACAAACCTCCTCCGTCTTGTCTCCACGAGCAGCGAGCCGGGAGCCAGCCCACCTGGCTGGAGCAGTGACTGGGTATTGCTAGAGCATGGCTTCCAGCAGTGTTCCCAGACTGCCCTCTCACAGCTTTCCTGCCCCTGTATGATGGCAGCATGGCCTCACCCCCAAGTTTTCCATCATGCAGGGATCCCTCACTTTGAGAAAAACCTTTGCCTCCCTCCCTGGTTCAGCCAAACAATCTCCTGACACACTGCTGCAGACCAAAGTGTCTTCGTGGAGCCTCCATGGATATAGCGGAGGAGTTCCCTGAAAAACTGGGGGGGGCTTTGCAAATATCCTGGTTAAAGGCAAAGCTGGGCTTTTGATTTACCTTTATCTCATATAAGAGGTGTTTTCACCAGGCACTGAGAAGGCAAAAACGCTCACCTGCTGATCCCCTTGTACACAGTTGCACAGGATCCTTCACACAGCTTCTCTAGATGTACATAGGATGTGGCAGCTCCAAATGGGATGCCTTGTCTCTGCTTCATGAAGAAATTGGTATGTGTTTTAGATTGCTGGGTAGAACAAGAAGCTACTAGCATGTCGTTCACTAATTAAATACTGATTATTCATGGCTGGAATAATCATAGGATGAAATATCTCCTGTCTGGTTCTATGAATGCTGGACACTCACCCATTTGAACTTCTCCTCCCGGGAAGGATCAGTGTAACTCCAAGGCCCCTGTGTCGGGCACCTCCAACTCTGGAGGGTGTGGAGCTGCGGGGACTACAGTGAGAATAGAAAAAGGGATTCTCTGGTTACATCTGACAGCTGGCATAAGAAAAGGTGACAAACTAGGTCAGTGGCAAACCACCATTTTACTGATGTGATTCTTTTCTTTCTCCTTGACTGCACTGGCTTTGAGCATTTCACATAATTTTCATCTCTTCTCCACCAGTCACAGATCTCCAGTAGTTTCTCAGCTCCGTCTGTAAGCGGAGCAACTGTCTGTGTATTCCTGTGTTGGTAAATGGAAGCACTCAGAACACACAAAGATAAACGTGCCTTAACTGCAGAGGATGCTTCTACTGGTCTCATTCTAAATGCATGTTATTCCCCCTTACCCTTGATTTATTAATCTCCAGATAACAAGTGGACAGCTGTTATGGCAGGGATTAAAAACCGAGTGCAGGAGTGAAATTTCAGGAAGTTTACATTTAGACATTCTTCTCCTCCTTAACCGCCCCCCCGCCTTCCTTGCCATTGTATAATTTACAGAGCCTGTTAATTTGGCCCATACAGCATAGCAGTGCCATACCCTACACAACTATAAAAAGGTAGTAATGAATGGCAGGCAGGCTGCAAGCTCCTCCTGAGCAGCTACATTGAATGGGTGTCTGCATTGTAATTTGACTCATATACAACACAGGGTTTGTAATCTATGGCATGCTGCCTCCTCCAGAACTGTTTGGCTCCCTCCCTGTTTTACAATCCCTCATTGGCACAGAGCTCACTGGAGCGCAATCTGCTCTCCCTGTTTGTCACATCAAAGGCATTTATTGTCATCTGAGTTATGGATTCTTTCAGTAGCTTCACAAGCCTGAAGCTGCAAAGTTTGATGCTGTCTGGTTAGAAACAAATGTGACTATTTTGCACTCCCACAAGTGGAAGAACCCAGGCTTAAGCTATCTCAATACAGAAGTATCATGGTGTGATATTAAATACCTCTGCTGTAGTCGCTGCTTCCGTGTGCTGAAGGCCTTGGATATGTTGGGAGCCGCTTTTCCCTGAACAGCAGCTGCAGCATCCTGGTCTGACAGCACTTACACACAGCATGTCTCCCATGTTGTCCTGTTTCAATTAAAAGGTATCTCTTTCTCCTTTGCTCCTCCTCATCCCTCTGTGTCTGTAATAACAGTTCATATGACCCGCATAAGGTCTCTGCCTCAAGCAGTCTTGTGATTTCTGCAGTTTTTCTTTGAAAGTCCAAATTCACCACTGGAGTAGTTCCATTGATTTCAGCCTTCCAAAAATAGCCAACATTTTTTCATGCCTGAAGCTTAAGAATTAAGCAGTAAAAACAGACTTTCTGCTCGTACACATTTCTTTCAGTTAAGCAACTCTCAGTGTAATATGTTGGACAATGAAGTGATAGGTCTCACGGAGGAACAGACCTTGACTTCCCTCCAGGCCTACAGCAGTCACTATTCTAAGCTTCAGGCTTTAGCCACTGGGCTCTGAGTTGAGCTCTCCGAGCAGTGTGGCTGAGCTGTGTTTTCTGCAGGAGCTGCACAGTGCCTGTCCTTGCTTTGGCATTTACATCAGCATGGGAACCTGTCTGCCCCCATTGTCTAGGGGATGCCATGAGCTGACAGAAAATAGTCTTGTCCACATGTCAAAACAGCCCGAGCAAACTGATTAATCCAGCCCCAAATAGGCTTCATCAATTATTTACTGAGCAAGGAACACACAGTGGACTTACCCCGGATGTGGACAGACAAAAGTCCCCTTCTTTCAGTCCCCTATGAGTAGGACTCACTGTGCAGCTTCCTAGGACTAACACCCAACCCACACAGAGAAAATGCTGATAGGGGTGAGGCAGTAGGCATCCTAATGTGGTATTTTTATGGTGACCCCTTAGGTCCTTCAGTTTTCATTAGAATGCATCATGTGAAATCTTCCCTTTGCTTCACTGTTTTGATGTCTAAGAATAACACTCTTTCCTTGAGCAAAAGGGTTTTTTTAAAGCAAAAGTGCCCTGGGAAGGCAGGAATAATTTCTGTGTCTTGTTGCAGCCCAATCTTCAGTCTTTGCGTGGCTAGCAGAACATACCTGGAAGGCTGGATTGCTTCCACATAATTTTCTTTTGCACTCCGCAGTTAGCCATAATTTGCTAAATAGCTATCATCATGGACTTTGGTCTTCTCTTCATTTTCCACACATTCTTTGAGCCATCAGAATACAGCAGGAATTTGGATGTGCTGTCTAAGCATGAGAAAGGTTGTCTAGATGCAACTTAGTAAAAAACTGGTTGTGCAAGTATTGTTTGTGCATCTGCACAAAGGCTCTTATTCCAGAAATAATTTTTTATTGTTATGACCAAATAATGCTTGCATTTTAATAGAATGGAGAGATAAATGCACAAACCCCAGACAATATAACATTACATATTAATTAATATGAAGATTATCAATTTTAATCTTGGGTACATTTTTTGTCAGGGAATAGAGGGGAAATACTCTGTTATGAAGAGAAGTCATCCAACTTTTGCCAGTTAGCAAGAGCTGATAAATGAAGAAAGCATGGTAATAGCTGGTGGCTGTGGTTATTGAAAAAATTGTGGAGTAATCATTCCACTTAGCGGACGACACACTCTAATAGAAATTTTTAATAACTATCCTTAAAAAATGTAAGAATTTATAAAGGAGAACCTATACCTGTCTTCAGAACCATGGTTTTTAAATGAAGGCTTCAGGCAACATAAGAAATAGTCTACTAAGAGCTGCCATGACATTAAAAGTAGATCTTACAAAACTTGAGTAGAAACACATGTATAGTGTGCATGTGCCCCTATAGGTGTGTGTGTATATGTATATATGGTGTGTATATACCCATAGAGGTGTCTGTATATATGGTGTGTGATACACCCATACATGTGTGTGTATATATATATGTATATATACATACAGTGTGCATATACCCATATAGGTGTGTGTATATAGTGTTGTATATATCCAAACAGATGTATATATGTATATTGTGTGTATATACATATAGATGTATTTACCTCTATGTATTTTAACGGTATTCTGTGAAATTGATGCAAGCTGTGTGTGCGATTTGTACAAATCGGTGTGCTGACACACCTATTCAGACCAGGCTTGTCCCGAGGGGAGGCTGTAGATAGGCCCCTCGGGAAGCTGTGGTGCCCGCAGTTACAGTAGTAGCTTAGTGGGGGCGTTGCGGAGCTGTTCCTGCTCCCGACCCGCCGCCCGTGGGGTCCGTGCCCGGCTCTCCATTTGCGCCTCGAGCTCCCCGGGACACGCGCGCACGTGTCACTCCCCTCTCTGCCTCTTTTGGCCCGGGCGGGGACCCGTCGGCGCGCGCGCCGGCGCTGGCTCCGCCCNCAGCCGGGCCGGGAGGGGCGGCACAGGTGAGGGGACACCGCGGGGACAGCCGGGCCGGGAGGGGCGGCACAGGTGAGGGGACACCGCGGGGACAGCCGGGCCGGGAGGGGCGGCACAGGTGAGGGGACACCGCGGGGACAGCCGGGCCGGGAGGGGCGGCACAGGTGAGGGGACACCGCGGGGACAGCCGGGCCGGGAGGGGCGGCACAGGTGAGGGGACACCGCGGGGACAGCCGGGCCGGGAGGGGCGGCACAGGTGAGGGGACACCGCGGGGACAGCCGGGCCGGGAGGGGCGGCACAGGTGAGGGGACACCGCGGGGACAGCCGGGCCGGGAGGGGCGGCACAGGTGAGGGGACACCGCGGGGACAGCCGGGCCGGGAGGGGCGGCACAGGTGAGGGGACACCGCGGGGACAGCCGGGCCGGGAGGGGCGGCACAGGTGAGGGGACACCGCGGGGACAGCCGGGCCGGGAGGGGCGGCACAGGTGAGGGGACACCGCGGGGACAGCCGGGCCGGGAGGGGCGGCACAGGTGAGGGGGCACCGCGGGGACAGCCGGTCTGGCCGCAGCGCCCTGCGCTGCCCGCGCCTTCCCCGGCGGAGCGGCGGGACGGGAGCGGTGCGGGGGGCGCGGGACGGGCCCAGCGGGGTCGGACCCCGCGGTCCGGCTGCCACTGCGCTCTGGGGCTGGGACAGCACGCTGAGATGTGGGATCTGAAAGGTCTTCTCCTTCTTGCTGCGAAGGGACCTCTAAAGTGTAAACAGCGTGCCCTTCATCTCTGTTTCGTTTAAAACTCCTCTCCTTTGCATGGCGTGGTTGCTCAGGAGTAAACGCAGTTTCAGCTTTTGGAGTGTATTGAAGGATGGTCCCAGTGTGGCTGCAGTATCGCGTACAGGTGGCGTAGCTCGCTGTCACTGTCACAGACCTCCTCCCCCAGAAGGAAGATGTGTTGGTGAGCAGCTGGAGTGGTTGTAGATGATCGGTGTTTAATCACTGCTGCTGTAGGCAGCAGCTTACAAAAACTACCTATACTTAAGGTCTTCCAGTTTGTGCAGAGTGAACTGCCTTCAGGAGGGGAAGCACCTGAGAATGTGCTAAATTAGGGCATAATTTCCAAAGGAAAAGAGGCAGAAGGAGGTTAGGAAATTTTTGAGTCTCTTATGAGTTTGATAAATTTTAAATTACTAATTGTATGCTGTAGCAGATAATTTTCAGCTGTGTACTTTTAGCTGATACCAGGGCCTTTCTCTGTCGTCCTTGGGGTTTTCTTATCTTTTTTTACTGCTTTCTTTACTGTTCTATTTTGTTTGTTGCCATCCTGCACTCACTGGAACTGGCTTTAAAAGCTTTGAGCCCCCATCTAAAGGGATCACTACTGTCTTTCAGCAGCAAGTTGTTTTGTTTTGTTCTGAGCAGATATTAATTACAGAGTGTTGAAAGCAGCAGTCGGACCTCGTTAGTGCTGACCAAAACACAAGTGCTTCTTGAACTGTAAGTTAGCAACAATAAATGATGTGTGTGGGCCAGACTGGTGTTAACAATTCTGGTTTGACTGAGGCAGCTTGGACTACATAATTCTGTATAACAAAGATGCAGTCTTGGTCCTGTAGGTTATTGCTAAATATGATGCAACAAGTGGATTAAAAATATATTTGGCAGTATGTAAGTAGACATGTCTGAAAGCTGTAGAAGTATTTGCAATGTTTATTAACAGCAGCAAGTAAATAAGCACATGAGGCTCGTGGGAGTTGTGGTATTTCTGAAAGTCAGGACCATACCAGTTGTTGGTGTTCAGCATTCAGTGTAAGGTTAGCTTTGTATCTCTGATGCTTATGTAGAAATGGTCAATGAAGAGCACAGTCCCATAGTAATGAAAGTAATGTTTGCTCCACATCTTTCCTGGCCATAGCAGTTGTTATGGTGTGGCAGTGTTTGATTTCTGGAGAAATCTGTGAGGGGAAAGTATGACATCAGTGTCATGCCAGTGACCATCTGTCTGTAGCACAAATACATTTCATAATTGGCACTGTTTGGCATTCCTTGCTGTTTTCCTCTTGCAGTCTTGAAGCAAAAATGTAAAAGTATGGGCAGAGCAGTGAAGGTGCTGGTATCACACTGAGCTTCCACACCACCAGAGTGCTGTGTTGTGCCTGGCTCTTCTCTTCTGCACTTCCATTGTTATTTCTAATAACAATTCAGGTGATCGTAGTGGAAAAGAAACAGTGCATCTGTAATGTTATAATGTGCTGTTGTATGAATGTGAAAATCAGGAAGGAAAATTACATGTTTCTGCTGGGAGTAAGAAACTTTCTATTTGCAGTTACTTCACTTAGTTTGTAGCTGTGGTGAAGTGACCTGTATTTTGCATTAGCTGTAAAATGGGAATAATGTGCTGTCCTAGGATTGAATGAAAACTTGCACTGAACTTGCAAGTGATTTTCAAATGCCTTAAAGATGTGTCATCTGTGGAAGAAAACCCCAGTTGGACTATAATTTTCTCTTATATGCACAAATACTTAGTAATGCAACCTTAAGTATGAGCTTTTGGAAAGAAAAGAAAATCTACCACTGTCATCATATCACTCTCCTTATTTCTAGTTCACCACTATTGCAGGTTTCTTAATAATTAGATAAATTGTTCTTCAATTCGACCTTGAAGGGAGATGTTGCAAAACAGCTGATCCAGATGCCCGACTTTATTTTGTTATAGTCAGAAGCTTTTCTGACAATTACAGTAAATTTTTTTGCAGTTGAAGCTCAAGAAAAACAATTCTTTGAGCCCTTAAAAAAAGCCATAAATTATGGAAGTCAAGAATTTTAAGCCTCAATTCATAGATCTTAAATGACTATGTGCAGTGTAAATCATGTAATTGTTGGTACTTTGATGACTTTATCAAAGCTTCCATCTCTGTCTGATTCACAGATCCATTGGATGTTTTTATGTGAAGCAAAGAGTTGTTCACAGAGGAGAATACCAGCATTTTCAAGAGAATGAATTGTAGGTTGGGTGGTTTTGAGTAGGCTGAAGAAAACCACAAATGTACTTACTCTGAGCAAGAACACATCACAAAGTTAAGGTTCCAAAAATGCGCTTCCATTTTCCTTTGATGTTTCATCAACACCTCTGTTACTGAAGCATTGCATGACAGTTTCCTTATATTTGTGAGACTTCCTCTGTTAATATTTTAAAAGTTAACTTTTACAATTGTAGGTGTTTTTTTTTTCTTTTGTAGTTGAGGCAGGAGAGAAAGCAGTATCTTTCTGGTGACAAGTGTTTCTGTTCCTAGAAAGTATGTTCTGGTTTTTCTTTTTTTTTTTTTTTTATCAAGGTGCATATGACTTATCTCAATACTGTTCTATGAAATTAATTTGATTTCATATTTCCTCGGCTCTTTATCTTTTTGTGGTATGTTCTTTGCCAACCCCAAAGCCCAAATCACTATTTTTAGTGGCCTGTGTTTGAAAAACTGGAAGTGTTTGGTATGCTGTGTTGTTGTTTCTGTCTGTACAAGTCTGCTTGGTAATTCATTATTCAGAGCATTCTAGTGGGAGTGTTGGAGGTTTTTTTAGTTATTTTAATTATTTATCAACTTAATGATTACTGTTTCCAAGTGTGCATTGAAACTTCTATATGAGAGTTACAGGTTTGCAAATACATTGTCTCTTGTAATCAAGACTGGCCATATTCTATTTCTATTTACTGTGTGCAAGAGCTTCAGGCTTCTCATTCTGTGTCTTTATTGGAGATATATCATCTTAAAAGACTGTTCTGTTAACAAAATTATTTTCTGATTTTGTTACAGTGGATATCAGACAACAACTATAATAAAGCAAAAGGTCTAAAGCTTTTATGAAACGTATTAAATATGATTACACACATGCATTAATGTAACTAAAATTCGTAATACTTCATAAAGTAAGGCAGTCAAGGAAAATTACAATTCTTTCAATATTAAAAAAGCCATATAGCTTGTAAGAAACAAAGATTAGCTGTAGCTTTGTTTTAATCCAAGAAAAGTCGTACCAAGGCATCTTCCTGAAGGTGGAAAGGTGTGAGGGTGGACTTGAAAAATTCAAAATCTGAAAGAATAAAATCATAACCCGAGCAGTCACTTTTTTTCTCTCAGTCTGCCGTAGTTATATCATACCTTCATAGATGCTCTGCTGCCAGTTTGCGTCAAGAAATGTTTTGAACTCTTTCTTGGCTTTCTGCATTTCTGCCCAGGCTTTGACAGAACTGCACCTTTAAATGGTGATGTGTGCTTTGGTTCGGGAATGCAGTTGTGAATTCAGCTCCTAATCATTTTCTGCTCATGCAAATCTGTTTACCTTAAATTTCGCCAAGCATGGAATTCGATTTTATTTAGACTGAAAATGGGTCAGTTGATGTTTCTTGAGCGGTATAATGAGAATTCTATAGAGTTTGATGTAAATTTCTGTCTTTGAACTAGGTTTTGTTCATTCTGTCCTTACAATAGACCCATTGTGAGATGAGTAGGTAGGACAAGTCTGGCTGTTTAGCTTTTGTCTGCCAACTCAGTGTGAGTGAACTAAATATAAATACTTCCACTGTCCTAGTGTTGTGTAAGTGCTTATTTATTTAACACAGGACCTAAAGCTTTACACTGTTGTTGTTGGTTAACGTTCTTTGCACTAAATAGCTGTTTTTAATGTTTTCCAGTTTGTGAAAATTGCATCGTTCCTTTTGAAAGAGGAACGATTTGGTGGTGATGGAGTGCTGCCACTGACAGATGGACTCACAGGAAAGAAGGTGAGAATGAGCTTGGTGAAACCGCAGAGGCTCCCTGAAAAATGCCAGCTCGGGATCATCCCGGAAAATGAAGTGACATCAGCATACTCTTTATGTAACTTACACTAAAGGGAAGAAGATTAACTTAGCTACAGTTTCACTTCTGTCTGGAACACTAAACTTATTACAACAGCAACTTAGTTTTGATTAGATTGTTGGAACTTGTGAAGGCAGAGCCATAGGCTGAAACCTTGGAAGTAACATTTTCAGGTGGACAGTAACTCTTATCTGTTGCCTGCACCTGTGAATTTTGGTCCTGGGTCAGTAGCCCTGCAGTAGATTGTTCTTTCCTTCCTTGTTTGTTCCACTAAGATACCTGGCAGAGGTCAGATGTTTTTGTAATAAATCCTGTTATGTGAATGTCCAAATCTGCCTTACACTGTTTTCTGAAGACTTATTAAATGGATAAAAGCCCAAACAGCAGGACTGCATTTAAGGCACAGTATATTGATAAAAACTCTCTATATTATTGTGTTGTGTTCCTTGGTGTGCTTTGCCCATCTGAGTAAAATCTGTCTTTCGATTTTAGGTTAAATGTCCTAATATTGGTGTTGGATTTTTCAGGGTTTTTTTTTCCCCTGGCCTATATATTACTTAATTGATTCCTTTTTAATTTACTTTTACTCTAAACACAAGTCCTTTGTATTTAAAATGCAAGATGGACTCTGTGTTTTAATTCTGTTTGTTTTTTGGATTAAATAATTGACCTGAATTTTAGGAGAGTTCTTGACTGTCACCTTTTCTGATTTTTTTTTTTTCTTCTTTTTTTTCTTTCTGTCTTGTAGAAGATATTGCGGATGGGCTCAGGAGCTAAGAGAGATAATTTAATTTCTTAGTTATTTTCATCTTGAATTTACACAGTGTGCATCTGAAACAGATATTGTTCATCCTGTGCACCAAAGTTAGCAAAATTTGTAGTTTAAAAAAATGTAAGTCTGCATGAACACAGCTGCTTGTGTAAGTTGTCCCCAGGGCGGCCTATCAGACTAGCTTTTTCTGGGTTTGATTCAGGTTTGGAGTACATTTTATTTCTTGTGCCTGTTCTTCTAGACAAAGATTGCTATTCCATCAAAGCTTTCCTTGCCTGTCTTATATATTTATAAACTTCACAAGTTCATGCCAAGCTGCAAGAACTGATTTATGCAGAGAATAAATTACTTGACTTTTGACAAATAAGAAGCTAAACCTACTTTCCCCTACAGGGTATATACCAATCTATTCTATATAATTTTTTAAATAAATTTAAAGATGACTCTTAACTTGCAGTGTTGTCAGTCTGTATTGATGCTCTAAATGAGTTTTTGTTTTTAAATCGAAGGATTCCACGAATTGTTAAAACTGTGGGTTTGTTGTCAGTGTTCTGAGGAATTTCTTTGTGCTGAGTTGGAGAAGTTGCTGACTGAGCATTCAGACCAGAGTGTGTTGAAGTGTTAAACCAGCTTTGGATAGTTCCAGTCACTCCTGCAAGCCCAGATACTTGCATTGTGTTTCAGGATATTTTTTTTGTGTGGTTCAATTGATTTGAATGACTGGCTCATTTGAATCTGAGAAACTCATTAAGAATTAAAAAAGGAAAAAAACCCAAACAATCAAAACCTCATTTTTGTCTCTAAGGGTAGAAATTAAAGTATATAAAGGATGAGCTTTTACAGGTGTAATGTTTTGAATGGGAGCAATTGGTACATGGTAAAGTATAAATGAAAAAGAAAGCTAATGGTTTCAAATAGAAGATACTTGATTTTTACATTTAAATAATATTTAATTTACAAATTGATAATTATTAATATTAATTTAAATATGTTGGCTTCCTGAAAGTGAAACAAATGCCTGAACTACTAAGCCTTTCCTACCTATGTGAAAAACAAACTATGCATTACTGAACTACAGAAAACTTCATGCTTATTGTGTTCCAATTCCCTCCAATCTTTGTAGCTCAGAAGAGGCAGAAGGAGCCAAAGACAGAGGCCTGGTCTATGTTTGGAAGGCTGGTTCCTGCTCTGTAACTCCAGAAAGGCTTCCAGGACTCAGTGGCAAGACTGTATTACAGGCAGCCCTTGGAGTCCATCATGGGTTGCTTTTAACAGAAGGTAATAAACATCGTAATTGTAAATATCTGAGGCAATAACAAGCTTCAGTTATTGTCAAGTTTTCTTTTAGATGTTCCCTTCATTTTATCTGTGTCTCTAACACAACTTTTAAATGGCTGGATTTTTAACTTTGCCTTTATTTCCTTCTTAGTTATAAACTATTTCTGTTTCAACGCAGTTTTATATGCATAGATCTTTCTTTCATATTTTTTTTTTTTTTAACAATGGCTCTGGATTTTACTCTCAAAAGATGTTAATGTAATCTGAACCATGTTAACTCAAAATGACATTTCTTTTGAAGTCTTTCATTCAAAAAAGTACGACAAGAGGTTTCTCTTGGTCTGTAAGAGCTTTGGCTTCTCTGCTTCTGGAAAAGTGTGTAGTTAGTACATGCATTAGAGTCTTGGTTTGTGAGCAGTTTGAGCCTGTGAATCGAGGTATTTCTAGAAGCCAGTTCCCTAAATGTTTGCATTCCTTGGTCCTTGAACTGATCAGTGGGCATATACAGTTGTAAAGACTCAGTTGGAAGTTGCTTCTTTGATTTTTCTTTGTTTTTGAAGGAAAGTTTCCAGGTTATTGCTAAGCCTGCTCTAAATACCTTTCCTCTACTGGAGTTGTTATAGACCTCCAGTGGCTTTTTTTTAAAGAACATATTTCTTTCATAATTTGAAAGGACCTTTTGCATGTGTGTTCTTACCTTGTGAGGGATGTTGTTTGTGGATGTGATTTACCATTTTTCTATCACTGTGAAAGCAACTGTTAGTTTTAAAAATGAACACACCTTCTCTCCCTGATAGGACAATTCTATTTTAGTGCAGAGTGGCAAACAGTACAGTTTGGTGATAGCAGATCTCTGTTTGGGAAGATGAGCTCTGTACTGCGTTGTGCTCTTCCTGTGCATTTGTATGTTCTTAGAATAGAAAGGGCCAATAAATACACTTGACTATAGTAGAATTTTTAGCAGAAAAACATAATTCATTTCAACAGTGCATGCGTGCACAGGGTGACATGAAAGGACCCATACCTATATATGAGATATAGAATTTAACAGCAGCAATCAGAGAGAGCAAGCAGCAGTCTTTATGTATCCATAGCCACAGTTCTGCTGAGCCTGGAGTAAGCTGGGAATTGATATCTGTTTATCTGAAGTGTCTGCAGATTTTTATGTTGGTTTAACAATTGCTTGAACACTCATGCTAGGATTTTTTTTCCTCCCCTTCCAGGTGGAGGGGTCTACAGTTTTGGAAAACTGCCCTGGAGATCAGGACTGGAGGAGTCATGTGTTAATAGTCCTGTCTTAGAAAATACTTTGCTTGGACATCGTGTTATAACAGTGGCAGCTGGCAGCTTCCATAATGGAGCCGTGACAGAAAGTGGTGTGGTGTACATGTGGGGCAACAATTCTGCTGGCCAGTGTGCAGTTGCTAATCAGCCGTGTGTGCCAGAGCCACAGGTCGTCAGTATTTGTGACTCCGAAACAAGTCCTCTGATATCAGTAAGGATTCTGCAGCTGGCATGTGGAGAGGAACACACACTGGCACTATCTCTAAGCAGAGAGATATGGGCCTGGGGGAGTGGCTGCCAGCTCGGGCTCATAACAACAACTTTCCCAGTGACAAAGCCACAGAAGGTAGAGCACCTGGCAGGACGCATTGTGCTCCAGATTGCTTGCGGAGCCCACCACAGCCTGGCTCTCGTACAATGTCTGCCCGTGCAGGAAATGAAGCCTATCCCAGAGAGATGCAATCATTGCAGTCAGCCTCTTATTACCATGACGGACAAGGAAGATCATGTAATCATTTCAGATAGTCACTGCTGCCCACTGGGTGTAGCACTGTCTGATAACCCACCAGAAAACCACAGCTCGTGTCCCTCCTCGGAGACCCTCGAAGGAAAAAGTGTAACAGGTGGCCCAAGTGATGACAGTCAGAAACCACTTGTGGAAGAACAGAGGCTTGTTGGTTTAGAATCTGATGGGCCAAGTGTGCTTTCCAGCAACAATGGACAGGAAGGTAGTGGAATTTCTAGTCCTGGAAATATTCTGTTCCCAGACAAAAAAGAGGTGAAAGAGTACTTAATAGGTTTGTCAGATCACTCATTAAATGAGAGCCTGGATAAAAACATCTGTACAGAACCTGAACAGGTTGGTACCTAATAACTAGCTCATAATTTGCTATGACTCGTTTTGCAGATGTGACAATGTTACTCTTTTCACAAATGAAACAAGTGCAGTGTAGCTATGGTGTCTTTGTACTTGCCAAGTGTTTTTTCACTGTGATGGTTCTCAACTTTTAAGTGGAAGATTTCTTTTTTTTTCCTCCACCCATGTTCAGTTGTGAGCCTTTAATGGGAGCAGCCTTGACAGTGCTGTAGTCTCTCCTGTTCATTGTCTGCAGTACCAGAACTGAGTAAGCAATTTCCATGCTCTGTCTGTTCCATGATGCACAGGCTTCCATTTGTGTGGGGCAGTAAGCTGGCACTTGTCTGATTTACCTTTAAGGTCAAATATTATTTTCTGTGCGTGGAACTAATCCCTCACAAATCTGTCTAATTTCTCAATCAGGTAAAAATTCTAGATTGCAAGTAAAGATTGTTAAACATCTTGACCAAAAGGTTTCTAATGTTAATAATGTAGGGGTGGCATAAACTTACAAACAGGGATGGGAAAAATGTAAGTTTTTGTGGTCTGGAAAATCATTCCACAACACTGTTTTGATGCTATAGCAGAACAGTCAAGTACTCCTATCTTGGTAAGCATCAGAAAATGCTCAACGTGAAGGTTCAAGAGCTGTTTGCAGCTTCCTGACAAAATACTATGTTTTCTGGGTTTTTTTTCTGAAAAAAAAAAAAAGACAGAAAAAGATGTAATTAGGGGTGAAGGGAAGAAGATAAAACCCAAAATCCACTAGACAAAAAACTAATCCAAAATCCTGCAGTGCAGTCTGGCAGTCCCTACCTAACCACTGTCCTGTGAGGAAACCTGCCACTCTGCGGCCTAATATGCAAAATTTACAGTGGAATTCTGAGAATTTCTTTTGTCATTTCAAGTGTTGTGTAGACATATATTTCTTCTTTTTTTTAATAGTTACAATAAGAAATTTTTCACAGTGGTTCTGAGAGATAAAATTCACAGTGCCTAGTAAATAATTGATTTCTGTTATCACCTCTGATTGCAACAAAAAAAAGTAGTTTTAAAACCTGTCCAGTAATCTGGTGATTCAGCAAGTTATGTTTTCTTACTCTGAGGAGAACTTATTTCAGAGAAACAAAGATTGTGTGAACACAGTTGTTCTTTCTTTTGCTTTTTGCTAACACAAATACATTCTAGCAGTTTTGGGCTCCTCGGAATCTTGCAGGAACTCCCACCATTGGGTGATGATTGAAACATGTAGTTTCATGCTCTCTTTCTCAACCCCTCATTCCTGGAACATTTCCAGAGTACTGTTTTCCTTGCACAATTCCAGGAATCAACAAGCCTGGAATTGATTCACTGAACCTACACAACTGAGCATACATATGAAGAGCAGAGATGAGGTCTAATGTAATGTTTCAGCATTAGTGAAGTCCTTCATTTCTCTTTGCTTTCCTACACAAATCACTTTTTTTTCCTCTATTGCTAGGTATGCCTTTTATAGAGAGCAATGAAGTAAGTAGGAGCAATCCCAATCCTTTAGCCTAGGCTTTCACAAAAATAAAGAAGTCAAAAAATTGGTTTTATTTTGGTAGAATAAAATGAGCTATAATATTTGTACTACTACTATTTTCCACTGTGTATTAGGTGGGAAAATAGAAGTTTGCTGTCTTTGTTTTAATATTCAAACCACTTGACCAATACCATCTTGTGCATTATTTTTTATTTGGTGGGTCAGCTGGCTGCTATTGTAGGTAATGGTGTGCTGGTCCTAAGAACTGCCTTCAGTCAGTTTGTCCCTAGTAGATGATTAATTAAGCTTTATATGGATACACCAGCCCAGACTGGTTTTAAGAGGGACCTTGCAGAATGAATCCATGAGTCGCTGTTTTAACATACTGAAGAGAAAACTTGTCTCTCTGTAAATACAGCATGCTCACTGATGCACTTTAATTGGTGACAAAGAAGTTGGTAATAAGCCTAAAATTATATCCCTTTTTATATTTGTTTCCAAAGATTCTTTTTTTTGGTATTAAAACCCCCCAGACCTACAGTCTCTTATGGACGAGCTACAAGACAAGTGCAAGAGACAAAGCCCAGTCTGTGTAGAAATGGTGCTTGGTCCTACCTTAAAAAAAATATTCAGAGCAATAGATGCACACCTAAGCATTAAAAACATATATAATACACATTCTATACAGTTAAACCCCATATATAATTTACAATAAACATTTATAGTAAACATAATGTTTTGTTCAGTATAGTCCATTGTTTGACCAGTGAATGTGTGTATCGTCATCCTACTGCTATGTGCTGTCTGGTGTGATAGCTTTCAATTTTCCTTTGATTTTAGCCTTCCCAAGAAGAACAACTCAGTGCTTGTATCCCTGGCCCTCCAGGTCCCAGCACATCCACCTTGAACAGCCTGGTGGCCTCTTGTGCCTCAGCAGTGGGTGTGAGAGTAGCTGCCACGTACGAGGCTGGAGCGCTGTCTCTGAAGAAAGTCATGAACTTCTATGGCACATCCTCAAGTGAACCAGGATCTCAGTCGGGCAGCGGGTCCCCAGGGCCTGAGGCTCTGAAAGACAGTCGAGAAGAGCAGGTCAGACTGGAATCCATGCAGGGGAAGAAGAGTTCCAGTTTAGTAGATATTAGAGAAGAGGAATCTGAAGGAGGGAGTCGAAGGCTTTCTCTGCCTGGCTTGTTGTCACAAGGTAAAAAACCACGTTGGGCAAGAAACACCAGAAAAATTATATTAATGTGGAGGTTTATAAGTGGAATAAAAACCCCAAACACTTATTGAACGCAAATCTAATGATCTATCAAAGGTCTTTATGAATTCTAAGCTATATCTCAGGGCTTGAAAGCAGTGGAGGGAGAAAAGACTTGCAGATACTGCATGCTGAGGAAACCAAAAGCATAGTGGGTTTACAAATGCTCTTTATTTGTAAAGTGGGGAAAAATGAGCACGTTGGGGTAGTCTGGGCATCGTGCTGCCAAATTACACTGAGGTGTCTTTCATGTCAGTTGTGTAGCAGATAATCTGTGTGGCCTGTAATCCCTCCTGCACTGAGCTGGGATTGAGCCAAGGACCTATAAATATTGCAGTTCCCGCTGCTGAACTTGAGAGTTAATGACCTTCTTCTTGCAGGTTTTAGTGTTGTTAATTGGTCTGAATGTGTAGATTGTTTGGTTCTATATTGGTCTTGGATCTGAGGGGAATTTTTGGGGAGTATTGAAGTCTTTTGTTCACTTCAAGGATATATTTTCTTTCTAAACACTTCTTTTAATGTATAGTTTGTTTTGGTCCATTTGCTTCATTATAACCGCATAGTTCTCATATACCTATTATCCTCTGGCAGCTGCTAAAAACTCTTTGGGGTCTGCCAACTTTAGCACCTACGTTATTTCAGTGTGTCTGTAACCTGTTGTCTTACATGTCAGTCTTTGTTCTCAGTCTTAAGTTACGACTGCTTTAAGAAGGTTTGACCAGTTATCTCAAGTAAGTGTGGAACACACAGTCTGAGCGATCTATTTACCAGAAATACTTTGCAATTTCTCTAATTATCGGCTTCTGCTCAGTTTCTCCAAGGCTCTTACGGAAGGTGGGGCGGGCAAAAATGAGGACTGTGGCTCTGACTCCAACCTACAGCGGTGAGGCTGATGCTCTTTTGCCCTCTCTAAGGACGGAGGTGTGGAGCTGGGGAAAGGGGAAGGAAGGACAGCTAGGGCATGGTGATGTTCTGCCAAGGTAAGATTTCTTTGATAAATGTTTTTTTTATTCATTAGAAAATTTTGAGTATTGAACTGTTTTAAATTCTCAAATTTAAACATCTGCTTTGCATTGTGTGCTTGTTCTTTGAAGTGTTGTGACCTAAGTTTCTCCAAGTAACATGTTTTAGGCTGTCTTGTTAGTGAGCATCAATCAGTTATGACTTTTTCCCCTTGTAATCACTAGGAGTTTTGGTGATATTTTGACTTGGTCCACATGGAGGTGAGGTTTATCATCAACTTTTGTCCTTCCTGACCATTTTGACTAAGCTGGTTTATTGCCAAAAGACTCCATGTGTGTTTGTTTTTTCTGAATTGCTTTGGGAAAAAAGTAAAACTTGGAACGTGTTTTTTGTGTTAAGAGTATTTCTGTACCTCTGATAATTTTTTTTTTTTTTTCTCCTCCTTCTACTCTTTCTCCCCTTCCCCTGCTTCATGGGTTCTGGGATTGACAGGCTTCAGCCACTGTGTGTGAAAAGCCTTGATGGTAAAGAAGTGATTCACCTCTCTGCTGGTGGCCATCATTCCTTAGCACTCACTGCCAAATCCCAGGTACCAGTGATTGTTACCATTTATTGTTTTTCTGTGGCATAATTGTCATGTTTAGTCTTTTCTAGGTTTTTGTTTCTTTTGCTTCTAAACTTCTGTTCCTGTTTATGGGAGGCAGCATTGAAGTAGTGTGGAATCTTAATTCTGTTTCTGCCCAAGTGCTGCATGTACTTTCAACCTCATGTTTAAAGACTGCTGTGACTTGATGTGGTACATTCCATTTCTGAATGTGAGAAGACAATTTGAGAATATAAGAAGACAGTGGAAATTAGGGAATTGCTTCTTAGTACCTGCGTCTTTTATCCTTGACTTGTGTGTGTTTGCACGCTTCATGTGTTGTACTGCCACGCTTCAGTCTGTGTCCATGTGTATAAATTTACATTCTGATGTTTAGCAATGCTTCTTACAGGTGTATTCGTGGGGCAGTAATGTCTCTGGCCAGCTTGGTCACTTGAACTCCCCAACAACAGTCCCTCGTCTTGCAAAGGTACTTTGTTTTCTCTGTGTTTTCTTTTTTCAGTTTAGGGTCACTTCTTATACCAGTGAATGCAAAGTAATTTCTAAGAAGGATCTCTTTATGCATCTGTGGGCTATATAGTAACAGAGCCCTTGATTTCTTTGGCTTATACTTGTGAAAATCTACCCAAGAAATCCTTTACACAGACTTCCGCTGGTTTTTGACCACAGTGAAGTTCTAAAACTGAGGAATGTGACTGGTCGTATCTTCTTATCAAATTTCCCTTTTATCTTATATTTGGTGCAGTGCTGTAACTTTTAAATACTTTGGAACACTGTTTATATAGATTTCCCAGTTAAATGTAGAGGGGAGAATAGTGTCCCAACCTAATTCAAGCTCACTGGATGCCCATTTAAAAATAAAACTGATTTATAAGTGAAAGGTAAAAAAATCAGCCATTAGAAAGGAAATTGAAAAGAAAGATAACTTTCAGTATGCGTGCAAGAAGTTTATTTGTTAGGAGACACTGAAGTTGAAAAACTACCAGTTATTGCAATACTTTTTCTTGGCAAGTGTATTATATACATGTGTGACTAGAAGAGTTAAGTCCTTTTCTCTCCTTCCAGCCTTGGGTGATGAATCCTAATGTCTTCCTTCCTCCTGAATTTCAGGTGTGCGGTGATGGTGTTTGGAGTACAGCAGCAGGACTAGATTATTCCCTCTTCTTAGCAGATGAGAAAGACTTCCAGCCTGGATTATATTACAGTGGCCAGGAGACAATAGAAAATAATTTGAATGAAAATAGCTGTACTAAAGGTCCAGTTTTATTACTGGCCTGTAGTAAGGTGAGTGCTATTTCCTTGAGTGCTAAATCCTGCTGATGCTCTTTGGAAGTAGCACAGTGCTGGTGGTTGAACTACCTTTAAGGGTGTCAAGTCATATACGTGGTTCCTAGCAGTCAAATCAGCAGCACAGTGTATGCAGGGCAGAGAGGAGGCCTAATTAGTATGTTCTCTTCCCTCCCTGTTTCTTGGTATTCCCTTCTGTTTGAGGGACAAGGAGGTATTTCCAGTGTGTTTAATCCATTTCCTTCCATGTCCATGTGGACTTGTATTCCTTCTGTAAGATTGTTGCCGGCCGTTCTCTTCTCTTTTAGGGTGACTGATAGGCTCTGGCGTATCAGAATTGGCCTGTGAGTTGTTTGTTGAACAACTTCGGCTCAGTGTTTCTAAGGAATCCTCTATTTAGCAACCAAGGAAATAAAAGTAGAGCTCAAACTCTGAATTACTCTGTGGTATTGCATGTGAACCAAAATTAGTGAGGAGCCACAGTCCATCAGTGGCATTAGTGCTGACCTTATAGAAGAATTTTGCTTTGAACTACTGTGGAAAGCAAATACCTACTGCTAGTAATATTGCAGTATCAATAAACTGACATATTCCAGGTCCAGAAAGGACTACAGTTCAGAGCAAGTCATAATACTAACACAGCCTTTTATTCTCTCTTCATATTTAATGGGAGAAACAGTTGATACAATGATGCTATTTAATATCAACATTGTTGGTATAAGCTTACCGCAGTGCTGAAAGTGACTGAAGGTCGCTATCTCTTAAACATGGAATGGTTGCGTGAGTCACCTTAAAAGATGGTCTATTTATTGTCTTTTAGGCTCTGTCAGAGTCAGGAAAATGAACAGCAATGATTATAAACGTTTCTTCAACTTTTGTCATTCTTGTATTTAGCCAGTATTGAATGGGTTGTTTGTCACTGAAGGTAATTAATACTTACTATCACTTAGTGCTCTTAAAAATATGCTTTACTTTGCGTTACTCTATTTTTGAATTGAAGTGTAAAAAGGAAAATATTAAAGTGGCTGTTTTTTCTTTTTTCTTTTTCATCATTCAGATAGGGTACATAAGCAATGTGATAGCTGGTGGGGACAACTGTTTGGTCTTAGTAGACAAGAACGTAATGGGATATATTGCCAGTTTGCACGAGTTGGCTTCTACTGAGAGAAGGTTTTATTTCAAACTGAGTGAGATCAAATCTCAGGTTCTTAGACCTCTTTTAGGTTTAGGTAAGACCATCTTTTAATATTTTCTTTGATATTGTTTCCCCTATGTTCCATGACAAATCTATTTTATGCAAAATTTAAAAGTAATTGCATATTTTTATATATTCGTATGTCTTTAAAAATTTTATATTTATAAATTATATCTTTTTAATATAAAGCTGAGGTCTTGCTCTTCTCCCCTGTTTTAGATGAATACAGCTGCATTTTGACATCAGCATTCTGTTCTTAGTTTTTGCCCTTTCCTGACATTTTCACATGAAATAACTTAATTATTTGATCTGTATTTAGTCTAAAATCATTGCATTTCTGATTCTGGATAATGTAGCCATGAGGTGAAAGTGCTGATAAAGCTTCTAAACAGCACCACGCGGTAACTCTGTTAATGGGTGCTGCTCTTTCATAAGGTAAGCTAAATTGCTTTCTGGTCTGTTACAGATAATTTGGGCAATGCAAATACAATCCAGTTGTTGCAGGAGATGGCAAGCAGGTTCAGCAAGCTGTGCTATCTCATTGGTCAACATGGAGCGTCTTTAAGTAGCTTTCTTCATGGAGTAAAAGAAGCCAGGAGCTTGGCCATCCTGAAGCATTCCAGTCTCTTTTTGGATAGTTACACTGAGCAAGTATCCAATTCCCTCTCATCTTGAGTCTCTGCAGTCTTAATCCACTGACCGCAACAAGCCCTGAGTTAAGGGAAAGTAGGTCATAAGGAAAGCTACATAAGTAACTGTTGTGCAGATTGTATTGTTGCAATTTAAAATGTGTAGAGAGTTACACAAACGAATTAATTTTGTAGTGAGATGTGTATTTCTGAGTGTTCACCAGTGGAGGACACGGGACAGCATCAGCTTCCCTCGGGTACAACTCTGCATACAAACTCTTCTTTGATTGCTGCCTGTAGGACTGAATGTTGATTACTTCCTAAGGATATTGTAATATAATGTGATAGAGCTACCATGGCTAGGCTGCTAAGTAAAGCTGCCTTTGGGCGTTTATTGTGGTTACAAAATGCTTTTTCAGTAGTCATTAACTAAAAATTGTCTTCCAGAAGAACAATTCTTCTGTGCTTATACTTGCTAAATAGCGTTGCACCTTTCACCCAAAAGCTGGAGCTGTTTTAGTGCTCAGAACTAAGCCTGAATTATCCTGGTTATTGTTTTTATTGTCATAATGCTTTTGGGAGAGGAGGTTTATTCAGTCACACTGTTTCCTGTCTTTCCCCTCAGTAACCTTTGTAGTTCCTGGATAATTTCATCTGAATGTAGCAGGAGTTTTATCATAATCAATAACTACAGACTTTTGTGAGAAATACTGCTTGACAGAGAGGAAAGCTTAAAAATGTTATCTGAATGTGGTCTTGGTTACCAGACATTCTGAAAATATCTAAGGAAACAAAATTTCAAGATCATCAACTTCAGTTGTTCCACAGTAGCATTTTGAGTAGGCAACTTTTTTGGAACACAAGCACAACAGATAACATTTTACTGGGTCTGTGATGAACTTATGCTGTATGACCCTGTAAGAAACTTTCTTCTCTGTTTATCAAAGGGGTTGTTCATACCTGTAAATGTATTTTCTCCTTTTCCTAGTCTTTGATTTGAATTTTTCTTGCAACCTGGATTTCCAAAATTGGTTCCCATTATTCAGAATAGAAGGGTTTAATTTCTTCTTTCTCAGTGTCAAAGACTGAAATACCTAATTTCTGTTCTCATTATTATTGCTTGTCTTCCGCTCTCCCGCTTTTCTTCCTGTTGCTCGCACGTTTTTCTGTGTATTCCCTCAGAACCTCACCACAGTGCCATGAGCATCTTTCAAGGATCAGTTAGGCAACATAAGCATTATCTGTTAAATGGGCTAAGCAGAGACCTTTTACCTTGGAGAAAGGTGCTTTTTAAAAATGGTGCAGGGGAGAAGTCATGGGTAGAATGTTGAGTATCAGGAACAGAAAAAATTCGTATCTTGAAATTTCCACCTTGGCTGTAATTAGAAGCTAGCAGTATTAAATTGTTGAAACAGATGGTCTATTCTGTACATGCCCAAATCTGGGAGAAACAAAAATAAAATTAAAGTAAGCTCTCTGCATTGTGTTACTGGCAGCAGAAGTGTGGAATAGTAATGCATGTTCTGTGTTCCATGTCGAAGGTGAATGCCAAGTGTTCAGTGGCACTGAGTGTTTCTCAAGTACTAGATAACTTACATAGTAAAAGCTATTACAGATCTCATTATAAACTGTTGGAAATTACAACCGTTGCTACTTTCAGGGATGTTTTGATTTTGTAACTGAAAGTCTTTTTCTTCCCTGTATTAGGTATTGTACTTCAGTAACAAACTTCCTCGTAATGGGAGGATTTATGCTCCTTGCAAAGCCAGCAATGTAAGCAAACCTTTACCATTTTCTGGACTTTTTGGTCAATTAGCAAAGAACTGTAAACAATGGAGTGTGTATGTGTGTAGTAATGAGCATGAAGAGACTCAGTGTGCTTGAGTACACTAAGTCCTTTCCCATCAAATAAAGAGAAAGTTACTTCGACTGTGATAAAAATTTAGGTTAAAATGCCGCTGGCTGAGTTCAGTTACTTTATCTTGAAGATGGAGAAAGGAAGAAAAAAGCATAAGTGATTGCAAATTCCTTCAAAGAAATGTAAATAGAGTTCAGGTAATGATTTTTTGAAAGCTTACTTTTGAGGTTAAATGTTCATCATTACTCAGTGTTTGCTATTGTTTATTTCAAATGTTCCTGTCAAGGAAATACAAACAAGAATTACCTAGACTAGATAATGTGAATTCACTTTCATTTGAATTCTTTATGTTTATGGAAGTGCTTTAAAATTATGCAAAAATAACATTTCTGCATGTGTGTCTGCTCTGCCTCTCAAGACTTCTGTACTCTATTTCATGCATAAATGCTTGTAATTGCGAGGAAGGAGTTGTACTTTAAGGCCTGAGATAGTATATTTGAGGTTTCTGTATCATAAAGTGAAGCTTTCTTCTCATTTCAATAGCATTTTTGTCTAGGAAACAAAGTAATGACACTGGATCTTTCACTTTAGTGCTGCGAAGAAGTTGTTGCACTGAGGGTAGTTTTTAAACTAGTCTGTGGAACTGGTACCTTTCCTTCCTAAATTCTGTAATCTGGGAGTAATTGTTAGTGTTTATGAGACACTCTGAATGCAGCGTAAATGATGGTATTGAAAGTTCTTTGAAGCACAGGTACCTCATACAAAGAACCTTCTGCACCTGAGGACCGGTGCCAAAGTCTAAGTACAAAATCCCACTGCAGAGAGGCACTGAGAATCTTTTTGCATTGCTCAGGATTTTTGACTTAAAGGAAATCTTAGTTCAAATATAAGCTTGTTTATAGTTCATACTGAAACCACTCATACTGAATTCGTCACATCAGTTGTGACTCTCAGGTGTCACAGCTTCTCCTACTGAAACCAGGGTCTCGTTAGGAGAATAACACTTCAGGGAGGAGATGTCTTACAGTTTTGTCCTGTTCCTTGCAAAGGGAAGTCAAGAATGTCTCTGCTGATAATGATGAATTTCCCCCCCATCCCTTCCCGAGGGTTACTGTCTTAAGTCAATGATTAATGGTGTCAGCCTGTCTTTCATGGTTGTTCTGCAATATGAAGGCATTGGATGTAGTCCCAACTTTAAAAGTGGCAGCTTCAATGGAAGTCTCCATAGCTGAGGGGTTTTTCAGCATATCCTCTGAAAGAGTAGACGAGCTGTACTCAGCGCTATGAATCTGTTACCTGATGCTTTTCTGCAGAGAAACTTCCATGTGAAGATCTCAAAGCACTTTAAAAAAAGCAAGCCAGCCGGGGGGGGGGAAATTAAAATTAGGTTTTTACGGTCTTCTCTCTAAAGAAGAATTTATTCCTGAGGCTTGTTCAAAAGTGTATTTCTTAAATATCATTAGTAGATCTAACAAGGTACATTATTTTGATGTGTGAAATGGCATCTCATGAATCACGTAGCATTCTTAGGAACCTTGTTGTGCAAATCCGGTCTGTTTTGCTGTCCCTGGGGCCTGCTTTCTCAGCCTCACCTGATTCTTGCAGCTTGTTTAAATGCTTCCCAGCTGGATGTGTTTTAATGCACTTGTCATATGTGCCAGCACGTGTGTGCACACAGATATGGTGAAGGAGAGGGAAAAGTAGGTTTGTTTTCCTTTTAATGAAGAAACCCTGGTTTTGTGTGCTAATGCATTGTCTTCAGAATCATTTCCCTCTTCTTCTCTGAACTAGATTAGTTCTCCCTCTTGGAAATCAGACTGAGGATTGAACAGATTTCCTGCCTTTCTTTGAGGTAGGATGTAATTTTTGTAGTTAGGGGAAGAATTGGTCAGTTGCCTTGACTGCAGGGGTGGGGAAGAAGTTACTTCAATATGTTTAGGGAAGTGCACTAGAGCAAAGTTCAGATTCTTTCAGGCCTTCTTGTATGAATCAACAGTGTTAGAAACTTACTGCTCTAACAGTAATGGGGAAGTCATTCCAGCCGTTTGCTCTTTACTAATCGAGTGTTAAAGGGCAGAACGGCAATTGGGTACAGTCCAAGTGGGGCAACTTAGTCAACTTTCTTCAACCACTTTAATGACTGAGCATATGAAATTAGAAGTAAGAAACAAGTCCCTTGTTGCAGTTGTTAACTTCATGTCTTTACTGCTGTACTTCCTCAGACTACGCTGTGAATAGACTAGTAAGCAGCATGGATCTGCCTTTATAATTTTGATTGGCTTATGATAATCCAAAAAGGGGCATTCTGAGGTCATTCATATTTACATAAAGCATCACTGATGTCTTGCCATCTTCTTTCTTTTCTCCTCTGTTTCCCAATGGTCCCATCATTTAGAGACTTCTTGAGTAAAAACCAGGAGCTATTACAGAAACTTTCTGAAAAAAATGAGGAAAACCTCCAGCTACTGGAAGTCCTGAATGCTCTGTTTTTCATGCCATTTGGACGACTTCATAATTATGCCAGAACTTTGCTAAAGCTTGCCACGTGTTTTGAAGTGGTAAGATTGCTTTGTTATCTCTAGTTCAGTAAATACACACGTGAAACTTATGGATTGGAAGTAACTGTGTGAAGCAAATGCCAGGTAATTAGAAATAGCTTAGTCCTCAGAGGAGCTACCTCAGACTTGTATTTGCTGCAGGGAAGATCTTGTACGTTTATTTGCACCATCTTGCACCACACCTGCACAGATCACATGACAGGTAGAAACTTGTTACCCTGCCAGATCTTGCTTGTGTACCTGAATACTTAATTGCAAATATATTGTTTTGATGTTTGCCTGATGCTTTTCAGTTTCATCTGGCAGCATTGCTATATTACATGGCTGTAATACTCTACTACAAATACTGCATATTTATTAGGTAGACTATTACCACTCATTTAGTATGTAATTGCTTTGTTTTGAAATAAAAGATGGCTAAACAGGAGCGGTAACTCCTCGCACGTTTAGCCCAGTATAGTAATTTAAAATAGTCTCCTGCAATTATTAGCACTATATCTGCTACAGCTTGTTAGGCTGCGAGAAGGTAGAGCATGTGATTGTGTATTAATCATTCTGTTTGTAACATCCATGGAACTTCTTGTGATTTTTAAAAACTCACAGCACACCAACAGAACATGTGCCACAAAATAACTCAGTCTCCTCTGTTTGTTAACCAGACCAACTGTCATGTATTTAGCGCCGATTTAATAAAGTGAGCAGCTGTACTGCAGCTTGGTCAGTATTGTTGGTACAGGTGTTCAGAAAGACTCTCAGGTCTGTCTTACCTTGTGCCCTACAGGCATCTCCAGAATACCAGAAGCTACAGGATTCTAGTTCGTGTTACGAGAGCCTTGCTGTCCAACTTAACAGAAAAATAAAAGAAGCAGAATACACACTTGGCTTCTGGAAGACCTTTCCCGGGAAAATGACGGTATAATGACAATTGTCAGTCCATTAGCATCTTGAATTTCTATTACTGATGCTGCTGTCCCCGTAGATGCGCTGCTCATTTTTCTAATTGGTGTTGCTGTAGTACTCTTTAGAAATAAAGAGTTAAGCCTTTACTCCGAAAGACAAATAGCACTGACCTTAAGTCACAAAAAGTGAGAAGTAAGATTCTGTAATTTTGTTTTTCACTCTTCCTGTAGGATTCCTTGCGGAAGCCAGAGCGTCGTTTAATCTGTGAAAGCAGCAACCGGGCTTTGTCTCTACAGCACGCTGGAAGATTCTCTGTAAACTGGTTTATCCTCTTTAATGATGCTCTGGTACATGCTCAGGTAAGACAGCTTGTATCCGAGGAACAAACCCTTTTCTCTGCTTCAAACAACATATTTTTCAAACAGTGAAGTTTTTGCACTGTAAAAATAAATTTGAAATTATGTACTTTTTTAACATTGGATTGCCATTGCTGTAGCTGGCATGGTTTCTGCTTGCTATTTCTTGGACCGAGGGGATAGAAAGAGCTGGTAATGAATAGTTTTTCCTAGTCCTCAAAGAAAGGAAAAAAAAAACTCAGAAAAAGCATGGGGCAAGGCTAGTGGATTCATACCTGGTGAAGTGTCCCTTTTCTTTTCCTGCAGTTCTCAACACACCATATTTTTCCCTTGTCCACACTGTGGGTAGAAGCTCTTTCAGAAGAAGCTGGTAATGTGTGAGTATTCTTGTTTGTGATGCTGAAGTAGTCATATATCTTGGGAGATATATCTTGGGAGAGATGAGCATTTTGTAACTTTACTAATCGAGTGTTAAGTGGAATAGTATGATTGCAGTCGTGTCTACCTTTTTTTCTTGTTTCAGAAAATATTGTATTTCTGTGTCTTAAAAAAAAGTTGTATAAACATCAGAAAGAAGAAGGGATTTGAGATGGGAGAGAGTATTCTTTCCTGCTGCTTCTTTTTACTGCTGACTTAAAGGGAATGCTAACTGGGGAAGGGGAGAAAAGATACAATATTGATGCTATAAAAAACCTTGCTTTTTCAGGATGGAATTTCACAGATTAAAATACTTTCCCCCCCATGTAGGAACGGGTTGAAGATTACAACACCGGAAGAACAGTTTGTTCTTGTTTCTTCAACACCACAGGAGAAGGTGGGCATATCTACAAATTTGGCACAGCTTCAGTGATGTGAATGAGGTTTTCTCCCCTACTGTGAAAACAAATTGGGAGAAGGATTGCCTGAGTATTCAACAAGAATGAAGTCTTCCTGCAGCTTGGTGTGCAGGTTGGCTGTACACAGTGCCAGCTGTAGCAGTGCTCCCGTGCCCAGCACTGCACTGAGCAGGGCAAGGAGAGGTCTGTGTTTGCTGTAAGGGTGAGAGTCAATGCAGAGACAGGCGCCAGCTAAATTCTGTGATGAACCACTTTCTGTTTCAGACCAAGTGGCTGAGGGCAATAAGCCAAGCAGTGGATCAGGCCCTTAAAGGAACTTCTGACACAATTCTATATGGAGCTGGTGGGAATGTGCCAAGACAGGAACCTCCTATTTCTCGCAGTGCCAAATACACCTTCTATAAGGACCCTCGATTTAAGGATGCTGTTTATGATGGGAGGTGGCTTTCGGGAAAACCCCATGGCAGGTAAAAGCATGGATGTTAACAGTTGAAAACAAAATGAGGTGGTTGCTGTATCAATAAGTAGGCTCACTCACAGAAGTTACCTGGGAAGTGTGAAGTGACCTGATTATCTTATACGCTTGCCTGGCTTTGTATTTTTTTCCAGAGGGATCATAAAGTGGGCAGATGGGAGAATGTACTCTGGGACTTTCCGGACTGGGCTGGAGGATGGGTAAGATCTTATCACTACTTGTGGAGCCAGAGGGCAAAAAATATTTTTTGCTGTAATTAAAGGTTTTGCAGTGAATCTTAATGACTCAGGGTTATGTACATTAATGTTGATGTATAGATATCTCTCAGTTATCCAGAGGTGTGCTGGTTCTCTTCACAAAAGACTGCAGTTAGTAATGATTAAAAACTTGCTTTTTCATAAAAACTGAAACTAATTGGGGTAATCAGCTGTAGGATGGAGGAAGGAAATGGTAAAGCAGCCGAGAAAGAATGGGGGGTGGATGCCATCTCGTAGGCAGGGGAAGCCAGTTGAAGTCTGCAGTCAGCTCTCTGCTGCATAGGTAACTATTAAAGTCATGTGTTGCAATGCTCTTGTGAAAGTTCTGGTATTGTTGATTTTATCCTTTTAGAAAATTCAATGCCTTTCATAGTGATGCATCTTCTCTAATGTTTTCTTTGCTGTATTTCTGGTTGACTAAGGGTTTAATAATTGAGCAAAGAGCCAAAATCTTGACTTCAGGGTTTGGGTACTGAAAATAGAACTAATGAAAGTATGTGATCCTGACGATAACTAGTACAGAGGAGACTGAAAATAGGATGAACGGAAGTTCTAGACATTATCAAGTTATGTGGTTAAACAAGTAAGACCACTTGAAAGTAACTTAGTTTATTACTCAGCTTTGAATTGATCTGTGGATTTCATTGCTGAGAATCTGCTTAGAGCACTGTTGGTGCTGAGAGGTTACCTTACTTCCAAAGGCATTTTTATATGCTTCTTGTGAGCAGACATGTCTGTACTGGGCAGGATAAAAATGTCAGGAGTCCTGTTGGCTTCCAGATGTATTTTCGAAGTATTGAGCTGGAGGAGAAACTGAAATGTGGTCTGACTGCAGACAGCTTTTTAAAATTCCTCTTTGCTACTGGTATAATGTCAAACTGTAAAACCAGATTAGAGCTTTGGTCATTTATAACTAAGTGTAACTAATCCTGCTGATTTTAGGGTTGTTGGAGATGGAAATATTGCAAACAAATCCCGACCAGAAATGAATGTATTGGTATTTAGCTGCAATTGCTGAAATTATGAAATGCATGTACTTGTATTTCCGCATGCATGTTCTAGTCTCAACGCTTAACAGTAATGTCTTGTTGGGGTAGACATGCTCTCAGGAGAACCTTCATAACTTCATTTAATCTCCTCAGGAGATAAAAAGCAATAAATAAAAGTTGTGTATCTCATTCTTTTTGGGCGTATTGAAATTCTGAATAATTCCTTGCCACTCAGCATAATTGGAAGCTAGCATCCTTTTAAAAAAATATTTTCTGTAGCAATATATGTTCTCATCTTTCCCTGGAATAAGGGTGTGCTTGAATTATCAAGACCTGAAGAAAACAATAAAGATAGAAGCAGTCTTAAAATCGGAGAGGACTGAGGAAAATGCTGCAGTGTGGTGGAAAGGGGTGTATTTACAACATGCCACAATCAAACAGGGGAAAAGCACATCACTAAATTGACCTAGTGATGCTGGACCACTCACTTTCTCTTAAAAGAATAATCTGTAACTGCTGTAGTTAGAGATGCTAAAAATGAAATAGAGCATTCTGATTTTAGAGTGCGTCTGTGATATGTATCTGCTCTGTTTCTCATGAGGTGTGTTAGCATTATAGCTGCTTGTGTTCCATGTCTGTGCACTGGCAGGTACGGGGAATACAGAGTGCCAAACAAAGCACTGAATAAGGATGACCATTACGTGGGGTACTGGAAGGAAGGCAAAATGTGTGGGCATGGAGTCTACAGGTAACACTTGTTGCTGTCGTTGCAGAAGGGAGAGCAGAGCTCTGTGCCTCTGTGCAGCTTTGTGACATTTCAGACTTGTGTTTGTAGTTAGCTTGGCTCATTTTCTGCTTTACTTTTGGTAGGTTGCTCATGCTGCAGACTTGTGCAGTGGTCTGTCATTAATGTCTGTTCTAATGTTGCTGCCACCTTCCAATAATACAGGATTCTTTCTCCTGAGAGAGAAATATATCAGCCTTGCTCATTGTGGACAGAGGGGGTTTAAAACAACAAAGCATCAAAAGACTTGTATTAAAGGATTGCTTTTATTCCAAATGTATTTTAACTGTAGTTCCTGCTTGGTGTGGTTGTAATGCAGTTCCTAGAAGGAAAAAGAGAGGATTGATCTGATTTGGGGAAAGGTGGAGGAGGGGGGAAGTACCCAACAAAAAAAAACAAACAATCAAAAGCCCCCAAACCAACCCCCCAGCAGAACAGTAGATTGTGGTGGTGTCGTTGTTGTTGTTACAGCTATGCTACAGGTGAGGTGTATGAAGGGTGTTTTCAGGATAACATGCGTCATGGGCATGGGCTGCTACGCAGTGGGAAGCTGACCTCTTCCTCTCCCAGTATGTTCATTGGCCAGTGGATAATGGACAAGAAGAGTGGTTACGGAGTCTTTGATGACATCACAAGGTAATGCTTCCAGAAACCCTTAAAACTCCGGTTTGGCATGCCATTGCAAAAAGAGTGGGAAAGGACTTCGTTTGTTAGTACCAGTAATAGTGCAAGTCTTGTGCAAGGCTTTCTGGGTTGATTTAAAAAACTGGGTCTAGAGACTGCTTTTTTGGTGTTGCTGCTGGAGTAAATGTGGGGAGGGAGGAGTTTGCTTTGAGTTTTTTCTGTCTTCCTTTTCTATCATACTCCTGCCTGAAAACAAGCTCTGAATGTGGTCTCGTATTGAGGTTTCATGTTGTGTGTGTGTGCTGAAAGTTTTATGAATGTCATATGGGGAGTATTCTTTCATCTCAGGCCTCTAAGACTTGGTTGTTCCGCGGTGGATATCCAGGACTCAGTAAATTTCAGCCCATGCTCAGGTTTTCCATTTACTCTGTCAATGCAATGGAGGGAAGATGCTTTCCCTCAGGGCAGAGCACTGAAATGACCATCTCAGAAACAGAACTGCACTACACATGTACATTAAATGAACACTGAGCACAGATAAACACGGTCTGCTTTTCAGTCACCAAGTCATTATTTTTTTCTGGAAAGAGCTTTCGGTGAAAGCCCAAGGAAGTCGTTTTGGTTCAGCTGAACTGAAAGCCCCCTTCAAAAGCAGAGTAGACAAAATCTGTAGAGTGAAAGGAGGTTGTTTTTCTGAAACAGAGCTATTGTAGCATCTCTAGGTATTTCCTGATGTCAGTTTTGCATCTGGTCTTGCTCAGTGGTGGTGGTTGTCCTTAGGCTGTAGTGTCATGATGCCTCTGCATACTTTAGTCATTTATTTACCTAGGACAAACTAAAGAGATTCCAGCTTTTCTTGCAGATCCTCTCACCTCCAGAATCTGTAAATGGAGTGGCAGTTCATGGTGAAGGAGTGTGGCATTTGCTTTGTAGTCTGGAATTACTCAAATATGAGTGAGCTGCCCTCATACAGTTTTCTTTCCAGTCTCAGGGAAGGGTGTGTGCTTATGTTTGTGGCCTAAGGATTCATTTTCTGCACTTACTCTTCAGCCCAGACAACTAAGGAATAGCTGCAGATACTCTTTATTACCTGTTGTCATTGTTGCAAACCAATTATTTGAGCAAATGGGGCTTCCAGTTTCTGTCCTGGTAACTGAGCATGTGGCATCTGTCTCTTCAAGGAGCCTTCACCCAGCTAAGGCCCCTGGCATGAGGAATCGAAGCAGCATCCTGCTGCCTTATGGGTTGTCAAAGGTTTAGTCCTGTGATTTCTGCACGGTTTTTATCAACCCATAAATTTTGCTAATAGGTAAGAAGAGTTTGCATAGACAAAACAGATCTCTTTGACATGGGGATTAATATTAATATTTATTACTACACAATAAGAACTAAGGGAATACTTATATACACTACAACTCTAACGAGTTTTCTTATAATAACAAACTTATGTATTTACAAATACCACCCCTCCTTCTTTTCTTCAAAAACAGTCTAGAGGAAGAAGAAGAAAAAGTCTTAAGGGTAACAGTTCCAAATCACTGCAGCTCGAAAATCTCTCTCTCTCTCTCTCCATCGGAATGCAGGGGAGTTCACCTCCCACCTCTAGCTGCTTGTCGACAGCTACTGAGGGTTCACCATGGGCTTCAAGGGAACACTCGTATCACCATGTCATCACCACGGAGTATAGGGCTCCGTGGAGGTTCCTTCCATGAGGAGTTTCAGGGGATTTCCTTAGACTCACCACCCCTCCCCGGGTCACAGGGGTTCTGGGTTTTCTTTTGGCTCAGTCTCTACCCAAGAACACTCTCCGGTGCTATGTTCTGCTGCTTCAAGTAGCCTCTTCTCTCGTTCCCTGGAATTATTCTGACTCTCTGCTTTTGGCCAGACGCCCAATTTTGCCTCTCGGCCGTGGTCGGCTACTCAAATTTACTACTGCTCCCCCATTTGCAGTGAAAGGGGTCATCCTGCCATCACACCCAGTCTGACATTGCACTGGGCCCCGCAGTATTGGAGGCTAAGGGTTAAGCTCAGCTTTTGGACAAAGTCCTAAGGTTATGAGGGGGCTCGGCCCCTCAATGGAGAGTTCACTGACTTTTCCACCATTCCGTGGCTGCAATTCTTCTGCAGCTTGTTGCATGCGGCTTCCAGGTGATTCAGTTTTGGCCTCAAGCCATCCTTGCTCTCCCCAGGCCAGCCAGGCCTCCGGGAGGGGACCCACACAAAGGTTTTTTCACTCTAAACAATCTTCCACAGGTGGCAGGAGTTTTGGTTTTAAGTCTTCTCCCCTGCTGGAGGGGGAGAGGGGCCCCCCGCCAGGCCTCTCCTCGCCCCTCCTGCTACACTGACCTTGGAGGCTCCATCGCTGTCTCTTGTTCTTCTCCGCTCTCCTCCAGGCTGCAATTTCTTCTGCGCAACTCATCTTCTTTTCTGGTTTGTTAAATATGTCCTTCGTAGAGATGTCACAAAAGTCTTTGATTGGCTACTTAGCTGGAATTTCACCTGGAGTTATCCATTTTTTTACCCCAGTACTGGGGGGATGGGCTAAACCATGACATGGGTGCAGTCAGCTGGGAGACACCCCTGAATTTAGTCTAATGGCTGGGCTTACTCTCTTTACTATAAACATAGTTCTTCCTGTGTTCTAGAAGGAAAATGCTTGGTAATGAGCAGAGCTGTATGAAGTCAGTCAGTAGTTTCCTTCTAAAAGCAAACAAAAAAGGCCTTGACAAGTTAATTTTTTATTGCTTGGTGAAAACATCATGTTCTCTTTCAGAATGACTGGAAAAATAGATTTTTTTTCCAAATATTTGGGACTTGCACTGATCTTCAACACTCTAACCTGACTTCTGTGGACTTACATGCACAAAAAAGTATTTTAAATAGTCTGAAAGAGGCTGGTGTTTATTTGTGAGCAATCTTTAATTGTCTAATAAAATTTTTTGATATCATGACCTCTGTTAGGCTGTTATACAGAAACTTTCTATAGCATGATCTGTTTCCTTACGGTTTTTGCACTGTAATATTTTAAAAATGTTCTGTATGACTTTCTAGGTCTTCTTATTCACCAAGTAGAACAACTTGGTTTCTTTTCTTTATTTTCCTCTCAATTAGAGTCATCTGACTTCAGGTAAAAGAAATAAAAAAACTTTGGCAAAATGAAAATCTAAAATGAACTTCATTCATCTTTTCTAAATAACTGCAAAATACATCAGATAGATGCAGGATGAAGCTTAAGATCACCTTTCTTGTGCAACTTATATCTTAGATAAAGCTGATCAGAGCAGCTAAAAAGTTTCCCTGTTTTATATGTGTTGGAGCTCCTGCTCAGGTTCCTTGGGGTATGAACTGGGCTTAACAGGGCCTCAGCCTTGTTTAGAGCATCAGGAACAGCTTGCTTGGATGTGGCCAGTTTGAAATGTGAACTGTGAAAGGAAGTTCACTGTAATTATTTCTATCAAAAAGAGTCTGTATTTCCATGGAGCTGGCAAAACTAGATTGACAGACCCAAAGCAAGTGCTGTGTGACTCTCTCCTAAAGGTTTCTGCAATGGTCAAATATGGCAGGAAAGCCAAAGAGAGAATATAAATGCCCTACTTAGACTCTATTATTTGTACTTCGTTTTTCTTCAGAGGAGAAAAGTACATGGGAATGTGGCAAGATGATCTTTGCCAAGGCAATGGTGTCGTGGTTACTCAGTTTGGGCTGTATTATGAAGGAGCCTTCAGCACCAACAAAATGATGGTGAGTTGGGCCCTGGGCTATAGTGACTTGTCCCCCAAGTGTGGCAGCTTTCTGGGGCAGATGAGTGTGTGTTAGGCTGTGTAAACCTTCTGTTCCTCTAACCTTCTACTGTCCACGCTTTTAAACTGTCTTTAAAACTGTCCCTGTTTTACACAGGACTACTTCAGAAACTGCTTGAAAGATTATTATTTGCTAAGAATTAGTAACAGGTTTTTGAGTGTATCTTTAGATCTGCAGTCTGGCCTTCTGTTATAATTACTACTTTGTGTTCTTTATCATTCTTTTTGTAGGGGACTGGAATTCTGCTTTCTGAGGATGATACAGTTTATGAGGGGGAATTTTCAGATAACTGGACTCTGAGTGGAAAGGTTGGTATTTCAATTGTCACTTGCAAACTCTTACCATCCAAAAAAGAAAAGGTTGTTTTCCTTGTAATTTCTTTCCCAATGGACTTCAGTTAAATTTTTTTTATCATCTTCTCTCAAGGGAACACTGACTTTGCCAAATGGAGATTATATTGAAGGTCTCTTCAGTGGAGAGTGGGGATCTGGGATAAAAATCACAGGAACCTACTTCAAACCTACTTTGTATGAGAATGAGAAGGACAAACCTAAAGCACTGTGAGTGTTGAATAAGTAATAATTTCTCATAGTGGTTCAGTAATACTTAGGAACAGAACTATTGTCTCTTTTCAAAGGCTAGTTGAAAATATTTCTTCCAAAGAAACAGGTTTTGAAAATGATTTTCCTCTTTCCTCCTGCTTATGAAATAAAGCAAGATAAACATGTTTTTTGCTATTCTTGCTTTATTTTTGCTATTCTTGCTTTAATTACTATTTGAATATGCAAGTAATGGCATGAAATTACAGGACAGCTGACCTGCTGCTACTGTCCTGTAGCAGTTCAAATTTTTTGTTTGTTTGTATTGGAACTGACTGTTAGAACCTGAGCTCACAACTTCTGCTGACTCTTGAGGTACTAGAGTGGTTAAGTTAGTCACAGACCTCTTTGCCTTCTGCCAGTTATCCTCTTGGCAAATTAATTCATTTAATATGTAGTTTAATAATGCTAGTGGGGATCTATTTGGACAGAACTGGCCAAATACTACACCTCTTCCCAGCAACGCATAAGAAAATAGAAAATTGCTCAATTGCAAAAGAGCATTTTAAGACGTTGGCAATGACCACTTTGAAAAGTATCCATAGAACCCTCTGTGTAGCAGATACGTTAGGTCAATTTGCTTAATTATTTCTGGGGAAAAAAATACATGTTTAAGTTATAACTGGTATATTTTTGGGTAGAAGAAATCTAATTTAAAGAGTTGGTGAGATGTCAGTATTTGGTAGCACTATATACTGGTTTATTAATTGCTGTATGGGATTCGGTATCTTTGAAGCACACTCTCAAATTTCAGATTAAAATGGGAAACACAGCTCCAATGTTTTCACGTAGATTACTTCTCAGGGTGCTTCCTGAAGCTTTCACTGGTAATTTCTTTTGACAGTGCTGACACCTACAACAGCATGCAAGTTAAGCAGGCCTCCCTGCTGAACTGAACACTTGCAACTTTAGCAGCTGTCTGCTTTTTACCCCAGTAGGGAGTCTATGAATAAATGTATGTACATATTTGTGAGGATTGCTTGTGAAATAAGGGTTTCATCTACCCTTTTCAGACTCTCTTGAAGTTGAAAATCTTCTGGTATAATTTGTGAAAAGGCTTTGAGCCTACTTTTTCTGCTTGGCGAAACTGGAAACATGGGGAAAGCCAGTGTTGCTAATTCTCATCTCAAATGCGGTAGAAGAAATATTAATGAAAGGTCTGACAATTTCTGACACTCGATTTAAATCAAGATAGAACCGTTAACCCTGACAGCATTTGTTTGTTCTACAAAAGCTTTTCAAAGTCCTAGATCTTATCATATGTCTGAGATATCTTTATCTATATATATGGGGAGAACAGCTCTTGGTTTTCTTATAGCTATAGAGGATCCCCGAGTGTTGTCTGTCACTGGAAAGGTGCCTGAGCTGGTTTTACTCTCTACCAGCACACCCCTAACAGGTCGTGTAACATTGTATGTAGATGCTACTTGAGTGTCAGAAACTGTGCATCCATCCTTGCTATTTCTTTGGGTGGCTCTGCTGCATTCCAGCTGAGTGAGGTATTTGGGACACGTTTGTACTGCCTCCTTGCTACCTGAATGTGTCCCGAACTTTCGGAATGAATACCAGTGGTGAAGATAAGCACCAGTCCTTTTTTTGTGTTTAAGCAAACCGTTTCCTGGAAGGCCACAAGAAATAATAAAACTAATAAGGTTCATGGTTTTCTCACGTGTAGGTATTAAAAACATTTGAATCTTGTAGCATTATCATATATTATGTGGATTAATGTATGTCAGTTAGCAAGGAAAAAAAATGATATGTAAGCTTTGTAAGGGGTTTTTTGTTTGTTTGTTTTTTAAGGTGTTAATTAAATAGTAGGGTCTAGGTTTATTCTTAGTGATAAACTTGATTCACAGTGGAGTCTGTTAAGTATATCAACTTTGGTAAAATAGTGTGAGATATTAGACTGACATTAGCCATGGGTGGTTGTCATAGCTGAATGTGTTGTTTCGTTACTATTTGGTTTTAACAGACCAACTGATCATTTTATTAGGCGGAAACTTGGGATCCTGGCAGTGTCTCCTGATGAGAAATGGAAGGCAGTATTTGAAGAATGCTGGAACCAGCTTGGTTGTGAGAGCCCTGGCCAGGGGGACAGGTGGAAGGCTTGGGACAACATTGCAGTGGCTCTGACCACCAACCGACGGCAGCACAAAGACAGGTTGGTCCCAGGAGAACATAGGCAGCAAGACAAAACAGGGATGGAGAAGGAAACTGGAATCACACTCTACTCTAGATTAGACACTGACTGTAAAGCTTTAGTTTAAACAACAACAGCAAAATCATAACTCTTACTACTCTGCACTACAAACCCTTTCAGGGTCATACTGGTGTTTAGAACTAGTTCAGCTGTTAATGTCAGAGGTTTTTCCCTATTGTATATCTCAATCTGTCTGATGTCTTTGTCTTTTTAAACTGCAGCCCGGAATTATTGAGTCGCTCACATACTCAGACACTGGAAAGTTTGGAGTTCATTCCACAACACATTGGTGCCTTCACCTTGGAAAAATATGAAAACATAAAAAAATATTTGATAAAGGTATGTGATTCGAATGCTCCTTTGGTAAGATGTGGTAATACATGACATCAAGCTCACTTTGTAATAGTTTCCTTGATTCCTTCCGGATTTGCACTCCTGTAATCCTTATATTCGTTCATGTCTGCCCATAACTTCTTAATTTTTTGAAGTCCACAACTAAGATGAAAATCATTGAATACGTAATGGATGCTCTCTTGAAGTCGGTTTCTGCTCAGTTCGTGTTTTCATTCTTCCACATCGGATCCCAGGAAAGCAATCTTGAAACACTTGCTAAGTATTGCATGTTAGTTTTCAGTGTATTGGACAGATAATAGTAGTCCAGTAATAGCACAAGTTCTTGTACTGTCTTGACTCCTATGAACTGTGTTCAGCTGACGCATACATTTTATAATCCAAATGGCAATTTGTTAAATATAGCTAATTTTTGAGGTATTTCATAATATTTTTTTTTCTTAAACTTGTCTGCCATTGACCTATCTGACTGGCCAGTTAATATCCTTTCCCTCAGGCTTGTGATACTCCTCTCCATCCATTGGGCAAGCTGGTGGAAACGCTGGTAGCTGTGTACAGAATGACCTATGTTGGAGTAGGAGCCAATCGCCGATTGCTGCAGGAGGCTGTGAGAGAGATCAAGTCCTACCTCAAACGCATCTTCCAGCTCGTTAGGTAACGAGCCTCTAATTTTCAAGTCAGACTACTGCTGAATCAATTAACGGTGTCTAGTGTTCATACACTCCAAGTGTACCAGCATTGTTATTTGGGTTTGGAGTTTGCTTCTTTTTCTTAACTTCTTTAAGGAGTCTTGAATATTTTGTCAAAAATGGAAAAATTAAAATCTTCACATCAGTGTTTTACATCCTACCTTGTCCTTCAAAATGTGCCTGTAAGAAGCTCATCTGGATTATGGATTTGCAGTTTAGTGTCTCTGGATATTGATGCTGTGCAAAGACAGTGTTCAAAGGGTATAGAAGACTAGTGAGGATGGAGACTCCCAGTGTACTCCATAAAGTTCTTATCAACATGGATCATTCAGCATGGATGAACGATCTTCCTGTGAAGGGCTTGCTTAGATTCTTGAGAACAATTAGAGCTTTAATTGGGTCCTGCCAATCTGAAAGCAGAAATACTCTAAATTACCATTAGAAGCCTTGTAATGCCGATGTAATTGGAAGAGTTTCTTCCAGGGAGATGATACTGTGTGTCTGTTAGCTGTGCTGCTGACTTTCTTCTCTCCAGTCTTGCCCTCTAATGCTGTGATTTGTGGAAACTTCTTGGAATGAACTCAAAAATTGTTATGTGTCTTGCCTTTTAGGTTCTTGTTTCCTGATCTGCCGGAAGAGGGCAGCACTATTCCATTTCTGGAAGTGGAGACAAAAGGAAGGCGACCATTTTGCAGTGGGAAATCTGATTCCGGATCAGAATCTCCTGAGCCAGGGTACATAAAGGGAAAAAAAATGAACAAAACAAACAAACAAAACCTAACAAAGGCTTCATTTCATTTCTGTTCAGTTTTTTTCTTGTGTGGGGGGCGAAAGATAAACACATGATGGATATAAGCAGTGTTTCTTTTCCCTTTGGTTCTGATGACAGATTGTGATAAGCAAACTTCCATGTGATGTTTGTAATAAGCATTTCATCCTTGTTCCATACAGTGGTTCTTTACTTAAACCTAAACTTGTTTTTTCTGTTATGGGTAAGCAAGTTTTATTTAGCATAAGAGCACTGGGAGTAATTCGTAATCTCTTCTTAGCAGAGATACTATTTAATGGATGTGTACTTTTTTTCTTACTCTTATCCCCCATAGAATAGGCTCATACTACATGAAAGATTTGTTGCAATGATTATCATTCCATTTTAATAGATAATTAGGTTTGGAAAATGTCTTCCTCTACCCCTTTCTTTTTTTTTTCTTGTTTTTTTTTTTTTTTATAGCTATGTGGTAACCAGTTTTGGCTTGCTGCTCCCTGTACTGCTGCCACGACTCTACCCTCCCCTGTTCATGTTGTACGCCTTAGACAACGAGCGCGAGGAAGACATTTACTGGGAATGCGTTTTACGTTTAAACAAACAAACTGATTTGGCTCTTCTCAGTTTTCTTGGAGTGCAAGCGTGAGTGTGCTTCAAAAATGACACAGGAACTAGAAAAGGGTTATGGCATGTAATTAGATAAAGCAACTAAAACAGACCCCCTATTGTCTAAAGTATTTTCTTTGATTAAAATGCATCTAAACCTGTCTTGAAGCTAATTAGCGTGGCTGAGAGAGTGAATCAAAACTTCCCTCTTCCAAAAGGGGAGGTGGGAGGGATGAGAGTGGGATAGAAAAGATTGGCATTGCTATTGCTACAGAACCAGAGACATTTCAGATTAGACTGTTTTCTGGCTACTTGTGCTAGATGTAGTTGATCCTGTGGGGAGGGCTGTTGTGTCTCAGAGAAGAACATGATGACTTCATTTTGATAAGGTGAAAAATGCTGTAGACTATGCTCTCTCAGTAGACTGTGTTGGGTTTCTTGCAGAAAATTTTGGCCAGGAACTGTATCCATCCTTGGAGAGACTAGAAAGGTATGTTCATTGGGCCTTGAATTTCAGTATGCTTTGCTTCTTTCAAGAAGCGGTCGAAGAATTTTTTGACCAGGCTTTTTGCTTAAGAGATGCTGTGTTATCTTGTTTCCTTAATGTTTGTCTGCTGCTTAAATGCTACATTACTGATTTAGCAGGGGTATTGGACTAGATGATCTCCAGGTGACTCTTCCAACCCCAGCCATTCTGTGATTTCTTACAGTAGCCATCAGTTGAGCTTTGTCATTTACTGCCTTACTTGGTAATGAATTCTAATTCAGGAAGACATTGGCTTGATCTCCAGTTATGAAAGTGTGAGAATAAAAGTGTAGCAAGGAAATTTTCAAGCTGCTTGATTAAGAGTTGTACAGTTACTCCTGCCTTCAATACACCTTTTCCCTCTTTATAACTGTGACTTGTGCAAAGTCTGTAGCGTGGCTTTCATCAGAGTAGTTGCTGCACATGGACAAGCTGATATTCCTTAGTAGAGATTATTACAAGTTAGGAAAAATAACCAAAGCTTCTGCTGGACCCCCCACCCCTGAGAATATGGGTTCCCAGCAAGAAAAGTCCCCTTTTTCCCAAATCATGAAGATTCAGCTGAGAAAATGCGATGCAGACCCCCACTCAGACTTTAAAAGTTACAAAATCCAGCAATAACATATTTCTTGAGCTACTTCAGATCTTCCGCATTTTTAGGTACTGGGCAAAATAATTATCTGAACCCTCCACACTTCTGACAGGCGTTTTTTGGGTTATAGAGCAGAACCACTCCACTGTGAAGTACTATGTGGTGCGTGCCTTCTCTGAATTGTGCAGTACATGCCCTCTGCAGCCATGTTCCTTATTTGCTGGGTCATTCCTTCAACTGAGCAGGATGTTTTCAGCCAACACATCATGTTCATCTCTATTTTGCTCTGTCCAGTTACCTCACTTCTGTGGATTTCTCTAAGCCTTTTTGCATCCGTTCCCTACCTGCTCCATTCAGAAAGACTTAAGCCAGTTGCATATTAAGAGCTATCATTTATATTTGTTCTTTTCTGCTTGCTCCAGACCTGAGTCTTTGGCTTCTGAATGCTGTGATTTTCTCCAGGTTTCAATCATTTTAGTCTTAGAGAGTTCCCTCTTGATAGTTAACCATTAAGATCAGTGATTCTCAGTCTTACTTGATGTGGAAGGTATTCAAAACCTGATTCTTGTAACATATCAATGAGTTCAGTACAGGCTTTTTTTGTAGTTTTAATGAAACTCATACAAAATATAGGTAGGCAGATTTCCTGAATGACTGTAGCATCCAGGCACATTCCCCTTTCCCTGCACTGGAAAACTGACAAAAAAGTCTTTTATGCCAGGGTTGCATGATAGTCTGCTTTTTTTGTGCTGCTGAATAGGTGGGGTTTCCAAACCTGCCTGATACATCTTATGATTACACAGGTATCATCAAATACAAAAGACGCCTGCTTTGCCTCTGCAGTTGAATGTTTACAGCAAATCAGGTAATTCTCTGAAATTTGTCGTTTAGTGTTTCACTGTTCCTGCTGTAGTAGTGTCTAGTTTATTTGACTGATCATTTACCTGTCACCTTTTTTTGTTCACCTCCATAAGAGAAGTCACGGAGAAGTTTTCCAGCTCCCACTAAAATTGCTAGCAGTTTCTCCTAACGGGGAGGTGTTGCCTCATAAATGTGACCGAAGGGTGTGTCCACAGGACACCATTTAGAATCAATGGCATAAGGATGTCTGTCAAATACACATCTGGGAATTTCTAAACAGCTGTGGTGAAATGCCCTGTGCATGGGAAACTTTTCTGCGTCTGTTAGCTATATCCTGTTGTAAGAATTTAAGCAGGAATTAAAAAGACTTTAGAAAGGAATTTTTCCCCTTTTACCACTTCATTAAAACATCTTAAAACTGTGAAGACAGTCTCACTTGCAGTGGTGTGCCATGGTGTGCCTTGGTGTGGTAAAATTATAGCCTGGGGTATTAAACAGCCTTGGCAGCCATGGCTGTTGTGGTGTGAATGGTCTGACTTCTCTTCTTGGCGTGGGAGGGCTGTGCTGGCTGGCAAGCTGTCTTCCTGAGTCAGATGCAGATTTCTAACTTCTTATTGTTATCCTGTTTTGCTTTTGCTCTCCCAATAGTACCACATTTACCCCAGCTGACAAGTTGAAGGTGATTCAGCAGACTTTTGAAGAGATCTCCCAGAGTGTACTTGAGACCCTTCAGGAAGATTTCCTGTGGTCCATGGATGATTTATTTCCTGTTTTCCTCTATGTGGTGCTACGAGCCAGGTAGGCACTAAGGTTGGCATCGGTCATAAGCTGAGCATAAGCAGTAGGAGTACTTTTACCTGTATTAAACACTCCTGCTGCTCGTCATAGGACTAGTTGCTAGCTTCTTGTAACTGGAAATTTTCTGATTTGACTGTTTGCTTTGGCCTGAAAAAATCTTGAACAGTTTACTGTGAGATGTCTGTGACTGAGGTTAGGGACAAGCGTGGGCTTTTGCACAACACCATGTGCAAGAAGTAAAAAATTATAATGGGATCTTTTGTTCCCCTGTTCACCTTCCCACTCTCACATATGACAGGATAAGGAATTTGGGGTCTGAGGTGCACTTAATTGAAGACCTGATGGATCCCTATCTGCAGCATGGGGAGCAAGGCATCATGTTCACTACCTTGAAGGTATGAAAATTATTCAGAGTTATTAAAGGCTTTCTTTGGAAATAAGCAGCTTTTAGCAATGAGGATCAGCTTAGGACAATTGTATGAACATTAGGTTATAAATTCTTAGACTTTTTAATTGAAAATTTTAGCTAGGATGAGCAAGGAAACTTAAGGTAGAGCTCTGTATAACCTAACAATTGCAAGTAGTGCAGTGTGCAAATGTACATTATTCAAATGTAATGTTGGTTCCTGTTGACTGTTCTAAATGCTCACCTGGAGCTTGTCATTCCCCTGCAACTTAAGAAGCCTTATTTCCTTTATAAAAATTGAAATGAGGTTCTTCTTTGGAGATTAGCCTTCCAGTAAAGGTTAAGCCTAACATTACATCAAGACTCTACAGGAANGGGGGGGGGGGGAAATTTGAAAAATTTAGTTTCACTCTCCACATTTTATTAAGTACTCTTGTCTTTTTAAGTATGGGAAAAGGAAGAGAACCTGTTTTGAAGAATATCCTATTGTGCACTAAGACCTTCATAATGGAAATATGTTGTTTTGGTACCTCAAAACTGTTCAAACAAGTGCTTTTCAGTCTTGAGTGCTTTTGAAATGCTTCACCCCTGCATCCCTGTCCTGTGAGGAAATATTTTCTTTTTTTGAGTCCTTCTGTCAAAGCAAAAATGTACTTCATCTTGGCAAAGCTGGGAACTGTGAAAGTATTTAGAGCTTCAGTTAATGCTATCTTGCTTGATTAGGAGTTGGATGTCATTTGTAACTTAGTCTCCTGTTCTTTTTGCTAGCTGACACATCAGAAGATTCACAGGTGTTGAGTGTCACTGTAGCATCACTGCTTGTAGAGAGCCTAGTCTTCTGTTTTCTTGGATAGAAAAACATCAACCTTTTCGCATGTGCTGCTTTATCAGGTTACTGTGAGCTGGTATGTACACTAATCTGAACTTTGTTTTGATTCAGGCATGTTACTACCAGATTCAACATGAAAAGCTTACCTAGACCATCATTTACGACCTGGTTCTGTGGGATAATCTACTCAGTGGAACTTCACTAATAACCACTTCTTCCCTGAAATGGCCCTTAGAAAATACTTGGTTACAGTTCTCCTGCTACAGAGGAAAATATTCAGTTGTTTCTTCTGAACTTTCAGTTCTGAGATTCAAAAAACTGCAGCCAGAGCCTAACTATGAAGTGGTGATGAAGTTAGAGACTTGGTTTGTCAAGTACCCACCAAGAAGAAATACTTTCCTATTCTAACAGAATGATTATTTACTCCTTTTAAATGAACCATGCTGCAAAAAGGCATGGCACCTACATAGAACACGTGTGAAAGTCTGGACTGCATGGCTTCCAAAGCAGGGGTTTGTTTTTATTATTCCTGGTTTGTCAACAGACATTTAAAGAGAATGAATTGCACCACAGAAGGCATTTGGTCTTCCTGAATTAAGCTGTTATGTTTGTTTATTTAATAAAATAGAAGTATGTTAGTATTTATAATGGGTAACCTGTACCGTGTTTGGCTGTAAAGGTTTTGAGGCATCTGTGTTGAACAGCATTGCTGAATGCAGTGTTCGTGTGCTGTTGTGGAAATAATCACACTGTTATGGACTTCTGTTTACTAGAATTGTAAATATAGAGGCGATCACCCTTCTTTCTCTTTATGAAATAAATAAAAGGCACTGACCATTTCAGATTTTGACACTGAATGAAATGCTCTGCAGTGTTCAGTTTGATTACCCTGAGGTCAGAGGACAAATGCTTTCTCTGGAAGCCCATTTGATAGGAGGTGAGAAGGATGCTCTTGAACAGGTGGGGTGGGTTGGCCTTGGCTGGACACCAGGTGCCCACCAAGCTTTTCTATGGCTCCCCTCCTCAGCAGCAAGCAATGTTTGGCCATTTCCCAGGAAGCAGGGCTTCAGCATGCAGAGCAGCTGCTCCAGGGGCAAGCCCTTGGCACTGAGTTCAAGGCCTGTCCACTGTAGGAAAGCTGCTGAGCAGTTCACTCACAGGCTGCGTTGAGCTGGCTGTGACAGCGGGTTTGGAGCTGCCACCATCACCCTGGTCCTGCCTGCCCCTGAGGCACAGCTGCCCCTGAGGCACAGCTTCAGGGCTCTGGTGCTTCCTGCTTGGATGGGGGCCCTGGGGTGTCTGTGTTGGCACTAATTACATGGTCTTGCTGCTTTAGGAAAGCTCCCTGTGGTCCCTCAGCACGATCCGTGGCTCCTGAGCACTGCTGGAGCAGTTCACCTTGGAGACTGTAGAGAAGAAGTAATTTCCCTGGGGAATTCCTCTGTATGTGTGTGTTCTTCTGTGGTTTGTGGTTAACTTTATGTATACCAATGCCACTAGTGGATAACAAGTATTTTAGGTGATGTTCTTTACAGGACTGACTCAAAAAAAAAAAAAAAAAAAGAGTTAAAAATAGATTACAGAATGGCTGAAGTTATGTCAGACTGCCAGAAATAATGCTACTCGTACTTTGGAGTAGTAATCATGGCTGGTGTATTGGCACCTAAATGGAAAGAAACCGTATGCCAAATTAGTGTTTTGAGCAGTGACTGTAATGTAGCAATTTTCATAATAAAGTAAAAATTATTGGTCTTCTTGAAATTATTTTGAGTTTTCTTAGAGGAGGGGAAAGTAAGTGTGGAATGCTGATGTTTAAAACTTGTTAAACTTGCAACAGACTATAGTGATATAGGGAGAGCAGCCTTTCCATGCAATCATCTCTTAGAACTCAATGTAAAAAAAAAATAATTAACTGAAACCTGTAGGAACAGAACTGCTCTTTGAAAAGGGGCTATGGTGAACAGCTGAGTAAATCAATGGGAATAATTTTCATCTGCAAAAAATCTGAATTCAGGATTTATTTTGCCTTTTGTACGAGTGTTATCATAAAAACACATTAGGGTTGTTTTTTCCCCCCATAACTGTTTTTTATTAGTGTTTGTTGTCTTTGGATGTTTCAGAAGAAAGGAGTTTAATAGTCAGCTTTGACATGTGAAAAGCTTTGTTTCATATGACCTTACTCCTACGTGGATTCTGTGCCTTAAATGGGAAGTGTAACCAGAGATGGGAATTTTTTCCATAATCTTCCTGCCTTTCAAGAACAAGGTATATCTACAATATATATCACCTTTATAGCACCTCTAAATATGTAACTTCATTTACTGTGAATGATGCAAAGTTGAGAACTCAAAAAACCAAAGAATACATCTGCCTTTACAGATATATATCTATATCTATACAAGGTATGTATATATACACACAACCTCTTAGAAAAAGTAGTGGTATCACATATGAATTCAGCTTGCTGATTAAGGGAAACAGACAGTCTGGGCTGGATTATTTTTGGTCTTTCTGATGTATAGCTCAGTTATTAGCTGAAGAGAATCCTGGGATTAAATGTGCTTCTGACACAGATTCCACTTTGCAGCCCATGTGGGCTGTGATGCGTTAGGAAATCGGTACAGACCAGCTTTGATTTGTGTATTGCTGTAGCTAACAAAGAAATGAGTTAACCTGTAGGACCTTTCCAGCTGGATTGCTTCATGGTAATTACTTTTTTCTCTCTTCCTTTTTTTTTCCATAAGTTGAAAGTCGGATATTTCTTGTGCTGCAGCAGAAATCCCAGCAACAGAAGATCAGTGCTACGGTATTAGAGATTCTCACAGCAATCACAGGCACGGTAGCTGAAGACAGACCCCAAGAGATGAGTGCCCTACTGCCTGGGAAAGCTGCTGAGAATAAGGAACTGCTGAAGTGAGAGACAATGTAAAGTAGGGGGTTTATGCAAGAAAAGGGTTAAGGGGATTTGTTCTCTTCTCCCTGGTAATGAGTAGTTCTAAGGTTAGGTTTCTGCGGATTAGAAAGGAGAGGATGTCCATAGATTAGCTAGGGCAGTGAGGTTACTTGCTCTATGAACGCCCAGCAAATACTCTTTCCTTCTGGAAGCTCTGCAGGAGCTGGACATGGCGTGTGCTGTGGTGTCTGCAGGTAAGCAAATATGCACCGAACCCATTGTACTGCAAGGATGCATTTCCCCCACGCAGCTGTGAAATTAGTTTCTTCTCATAGCTATAGCAAAGCTAAGTAAACTTGTGATATCTGTTTAATTCCCATTAGCTAAATATTAGAGGAATGTATGAGAGGGGAGTAGGAGCTTGAAAGAGAATTTTTTCCTCACTCCTAATCTTCACAAAGTATTGTGACCGGAACGCCAGGTGCTGCATGTTACTGATACATTTTGCCAGAAGTAGGTTCACTTCTTAACTGTACTTGTTTTTAGAAGGAGGTTAGGAAACTACCCGTTCTGGTGTGTTGGGAGATAATGGAGATGAAAGATATGTGATGGATACAGGGCTGTAAGACAAATCCTTTCTTTGAACTGCCTAGGTATGTACTTCTAAGCTGATTTAGTGTCAATGTGGTGGCTGGTTTTTTAGGGGGGTTTTGATCCCTTTTCAGTAAGCCCAAGCTGTTTGCAGTGAACAGCTGGAAGCAGAGCTGGCTGCCCCTCACCAGTGTGCGCTGCACCCAAGTGTTCTGTGGGTGCGCTGCCTTTAGGAAGCGACGTTTTAGTGGCGTTACCCCCCGTGAACAAGGGGCTCCCACCACCACTGCAGCTGGGAGGTTTTGCTTCAGAGGGAGGCGGCATGAATCACTACCGAGTGGATCTGATTGCAAAGAGCAGTGGCATAAATTGTTCCATCAGCAACCTTACATATGCAGGCGTGATTCTGTGAAATCTCACAGGATGCCTTACATGAACATAACACTTTTCAGTCTTCTCTTTCAAACTCTACCACCTCTGACTTGTGTTAAGTGGTTCTGGGGTCAAGATAAGGATTTACAGTTTCAAAGTGCAGGTCTTTGCTTAAAATGTGTCAACTTATTCCATTAGTATTTAGGGTTGCTGTTGTAGCTAAAACATTTTCAAGTCTCAAAAAGTATACAAAAAGCAAGATGGTTCTTTACGCTGACTAGAAGAGGAAGCTGACAGACTTCAGCGATGAGACTGGCCTAATTACGTTTATTTAACATAGAACAAAAAAGTCCTGAATAGGGCATGTCATTTGAGGTGCTGAATATCTCTTATTACCATTTTTGACCTACTCAGTTTGGCTTATTTGGAAAAAAAGATTTCTCAGAGTGTTCCTTGTCCTCAAGCTCATTTGCAGTCTTCAATATGCCAAATCATTAATTTTGGCAAATTTAAAGGTATGGGTGATTTTCCTTGTTAAAAGTGCTCAATAACCTTGTCGAGCACATTAACCAAAGAAGTTCATAAGAGTTGGGGGTGATATTCTGGATGTCAAGTTCCCTGGTGGTGTCCCCTTTAGAGGCTTCACAGCATGCAAAATTGTTCACTTGAAGACAATTCTGAAAACTGTAATAAAAGCAGGGCTTGGGCCCCCTTGAAACTCTAGCCTTGTATCCGTAAGAGCTTCTGGTGTCTCTGACAAACAGGGTCAAGGAATTTCATATTCTGCTGCTGAAGGAAGCCCTGTAGCCCAAAACTGGGATAACTGATGTTTGTAGACATGAGGTGACTAATTCATTTTGACTCTAGGTTCTGGTACACTCAGCACAGATACCCAGTTTTGTCCCTAATAACAGACAAAAAGAAATGTCTTCTGTTAATGAGCGTCTGTAATTGCTTGCAATACGTGTGAATGGGAAGGACCTTACACTGGCTGGGAGATTAGTCAGGTAAGCCTTTTAGCAAGAATTTCCATCTAATTTATTTAGATCCCTGGATGAGGAGACCCTGAGCTCTGGCCGTATAGTCTGCATAGATAAAAGTCTTGGGAAATAAAGACACAGTCGTAATTGTAAGTTTGTTTGAACTCTGACCTTTGTCCTTAAGCAAGCAATCTAGTAGGTCTCTTTCTAAGGCACAGAAGACAGATGTTATTCTGCCTCTCTTCTGGTAATGACTTTTTCATCATCTGCTGCTACTGACAGCTTCTGAAACCAGGCTTCCCAGTTGGAAGCTGCTTTCCTTTTGTTGTGTGAAAACACAAAACAGTTACTAATATATGACTGAGGTGAGCTGTGTTGTTAAGAACTCGATAGATTTTGATGTTTAAATGCTGTTTCTGTTGTTAGTGAGAGCATGAACTCTGTAGTTTAAGATGACAGTAACGGATGGAAGGGTTACTGCATGTTCATTATTATCCCTGGCAGCTGTCCAATAGATATACCCAAGGGTTTCACCCAACAAGGTAAGCAATCACCATTCTGTGGCTTTCCCAGTTTTTTCTGGGAAATCTGAGGTCAACTTTCAAGACAAACTGTCTAAAACTTCTAAAGACACTCAAGTTTACCAGAAGCTGTAATGCTCTATGGGGGAAAAAAAATTAATTCCTTGAGTATTTTAAAGGGGAAACAATACTATATTTTATCAGAATCGGAAGTATTTTAGCATCTCCAGACATGCTGTTCTTTGTCTCCAATTAAGAAACAGGTTTTCATGACTAGATTTATACGGCCTGCTTTGTTAAATCCAACATTAGGCAGATCAACTAAGCTTAAGAAAGGGGAAGGCAAACTCTTAAAGGAAAAGAACTCAGACCATTGAAAAATATTTAATCATTGTGGCTCAAACCTCAGTTGAAATGGGGGAGGATCAAATTGTATTTTTTGAGTCTTTGAAAGAAGTAATCATGATTTTAAAAGCAGTCTTTGGATTAGAATTTCAGTAAGATGTATCACTGAGTATCCTGTAGCAGTATCTTGAAATTAATTGCCCAGACTCAGTAATAAAATGTTTGACTTGTGATTTCTTTCCCTCCTTTAATTTCCACTGCTTTTTGAAAGCAGTTTTGATGATTTAACAGGAGAGGAAGCATGTTCTAAAAATAAGTATTGCGTGCAGTAAAAGTGACAGTAATGCCTTCTGCTTTTGTAAGCAGATCACGGTAATACTTTTCCTGCTTGTACCTTTACTGTTTTCTGTCCACAGAGCAATCTAGAGGAAAAGGGCTGCCTTTTTACTGTACTTGGCCCAGGAGATAAACCACTGTATATTTAACAGAATTTGAGAAAGCATTCACTGTGTCACACTGTGGTTCACTATTGGCTGAAGTGCTCAGGTATCTGATGTTACAGTTCTTTTAACTTGAAGTCTGAATGATCTCTTGAGTGGCCAGTCGAAATGTTTAACTCTTTAAGAGTAATCTTACAATACTGGTAATCATGACAATAAACTTGTACCAAGTGTGATTTGAAGTTAGGTCAGCTAGGATGTAGTGAAGATTCTGGATGCTCTGGGGTATAAATGCACCGTGTGGTGGTCCTTGGGGAATTCCCACACTTGTTTCAGAAGAAGAGTTCAGAGAATTTTCCATAGCAATCCTGGACTACGTTGTTTCCTATGAACAGCAGAACTTCCTTCCATTTTTAGTCTAAGGGAACATTATAGATTAGTGGTAAGTTGTCACAGAATTTTAAGGGAGGGAAGGAATTTGGAAGACATTTTAGGAGGCTTATATTTTATGTGTGAAAAGGTCATGCGACATGGATACAGATTAATTACTAAGCGTTGGCTTCCTGCATTACTTAAAAATGCCAAATTTAAAATCCAAAGAAAAAAAATAAGATAGTTACATGCTACATTTTATAATGAAAGAAAACAGTGACACTTTTTTTAGATCAGCAAATAACATCTTTGATTCCATCTCTAAAAGTAGCAACTGATTATAAATTGCCTGAGGGAGATGATGATACCAGTCAGGTAAGGAGTGTGAATTTTTTTTTTTTTTTTTTTTTTAATTTGGTTTTGCATTTTTTGAGTTTTAATTCACTGTGAGGAAACAGAGAAAAATAATGAAATCTTCGTGGAACAAATCCTTCAAAGACCTTAAACTCCAAGAGTGATAGAGGCAGGGAGCCCTTTTTTCAAAATCATGTCTTTGCTCAATGAAAATTCAGTAGAAACTCCATATTCTTTCAGTTTTAATATTACGTCAATAACAAGAGGAATTAAATGTAATATATAACGTGTCCTTGAATATTGTTTTCTAAGCTATATTGATATAGAGCAAGATTTAAGTATTTGGAAAAAATTGAAACTTTCCACGGTAGTGCACTTAAAAAGCTGGAGAGCAGAAGATGTACCAAAAAGCTTGCTACTTGAGATGACTTAATGAAGCAAGCAAATGACAATTCCCTAAAGGAAAGAAAATGCCATGTTGCAGTTGAGGTTTGTCTGTCAGCATTGTGAACGCTGCTGAACTTACAGGTGGGACTCGTATTTAATTTATTCTTGCAACCTGTTGTGCTCTTTAAATATCAATAATTGCTTCCCCTTTTTTGAGATTCTGCTTTCTTGACAGTCTAAAATACCTGACAGTATTCTGACGTGTGTCTCTTTTCCCTAGTTCAGCATCTCTCTTTGTGAAACCTACCTGGTGTGAATGCCGTATTCAAAGAGGGGGCAATCTCCTTGAATAAAGGAGAAGATGGAGGTGCCAACAGTCTGCAGTAAAGATAATGGTACTCATAACTTCTGGTCTCTTTACCAGTTTTCTTTCTCTTTGAAAGAAGTTTTATTCCTTGGTCTCTGTACCTCTTTTTCCACTGAGTCATGAGAGAGGTGAATGTGACTGAAGCATTACTAAATAATTGGAATGAATCTTGGTGTTTGATGGTGGTATGCAGTTAACTTAAGATAACATCAGAAGAGAATATCTGGCATTTGTTTCTGGCTTATGAAGTCAAGAGTTTTTTGTTGTTTTACCTTTTCTCAGTAGGAAGTACAGGCTTGAACCGAGACTGATACATGTGAGATTCCCTGTGTGTGTTTTTCACACAGGTCAGTTGTGACTTGTTAGTATTGACCTAACCCTGCTGGTTAATAACACAGTAAAATAACTCTTATGCAACAGAGTTGACTGCAGGGGAAAAAGCAAAGCAGACAAAAAATGTTTGTGCATTTTGGAAGTATAAATTGAGGAAAGGTGCTTTTTGAAGGCCTGGGTCACTGTTTGGCTTTGGTTGGTCTTCTCTTTGTACTGAAGTGTCTTGCGCTTTTCTGTTTCTTGGGCTCAGGTGTATCTCATGTTCTGACTCTAGTGCTGCAAGAACTCAGTTTGCTCTGTAAGAGAGATGTCAATGGCGTTGGCATGTTGTATGACCTGCTCAGATCTCGCTGGCTGCAAGCACTTTTAAAGGTAGAGTAATACGTAGCTGTGAAAGCAAAGGTTACCTAGAGAACAAACTCTAGGGAATAGCTACTTTATTTTGCCATATGAGGACAATAAATGCTTATTTACACTAAGTGCTGACAGTCCCAAAGTCAGTCCTAACATCAGCAGTCAAGGTGGCCAAAACCCTTTTGCTCTGAAGGAAATGTCTTGGACATTTAAATTCTTCTACCTTACATGTCTGTACTAAGGCCAGGGGACAGAGACATGGGCTGAACGCAGTGTTGATCAGCTGTCTTTTCTATTCTTAAATCTCTATATGGCCATGAATTCTACTTTTTGGCTTGTGAAATTATGTTTCTTTTATTTTGCATCTCACTGATCTGATGTGCAGTTTGAAGATTTTATGTTGTTAAAGAACAGAGTTTTGACCGATGTTTCTGTCCTGAGCAGAATTGTATCTCTGAAACAAATTCTGTACAAACTCTACTTTTCCTCTAACAAGGATTTTTAAAATCTTTAAATTTTAAAGAAGAAAAACTTGTAGTGGATAAGAATGTCCATAAAGGGACTTTAAATACAGCAATTTGTTTTAAGTTAAATTTACTTTGTTAATTATACCTGCAGCTAGAGGAAGGAAACACACTATGAATCAGAGAAGTGACCCTATCAGGCTATTGATCTGTGTAATCAGCTTTTCTTATTGGAAAACTCAAAACTACAGTATAACTGGCTAGCTAGCTGATAATATGGAGAGGCAGTGAATTCTAGGCTCAATTCCAGATGCATTAGACATTCAGGATTTAGATTGCAAGCTCTTTGGCTCTAGCTGGACTGAGAAATTTCCAGAAATACAATGTTGTCCACTGTGTGTTGTGTATGTATCTATATAATCATGTGAACAGATCAGTGTTGTCATTGCATTGTCTTGTCTGTCATGGCCTGCAACAGATTTATGAATGCCTCCAGCACTATCTTGGGAAAAGACCAGTTCCTGTCACGCTGCAGGCACGTGCATTGAATCGTGAGGTGAGACTGTGTACAGAGTCTATTGCTTTACTTACTCATACCAAATGAATCAATTTAGCTGCAGGCAAGTGTTCTGTGTCTCAGATGATGTCTCACGATATAAAGTTGAAAGAATCTCTCTTTGCACATTGTTAAAATTACTCGACAACCCTTACTGTGTCAAGAGGGGGGAGGCATGGGAAATGGGTACAGCTGTGCTCATGTCCTACTCACTGACTACACGAGTCCTGGCCAGTGTAATGAACACACAGTATTTGTTTTAACCACTGCCCAGGTATCTTTCTTTCTAACTGTGTGGTTCAGTATTAGGGCTACAATCAAGCAGTCTGACATGAGGCCTTTGGAAAGCTTTTTAGATTTTTCTAATCATAATAGCTGATAGGTTCTTAATCTTTTAATTAGTGGGAGAGGTAATGACTAAGTGGAGAAACTGAGACTAGTGATGGAATTGGTTGAGGGATGAGAGCAAAAACTGATTTAGAGCACATGGCACTGTGCCTGAACTAAATTAAGCCTGGCTGAGTGTTGCACAGCTGTGGTCATGTTGTCCAGTTCTAGACCAAGCCATATGAACATCCTGTGAGTTACAGAATGTGGGGGGCTTACACTGTCTCCATATCATACTCCTCTAATGTCAGTGTAGAGTTTCTAAGCTAATTGTCCTCCAGAATCCGTCTCTGTGCTTTCTCGTTTATCAGGTGGTGGAGTTACTGCGCGAAGCCCCTCAGTCTGGGGAGATCAAAGAGCTGAGACGACTCCTGCGTGCTCCACACTTCAAGGCAAGTCCTGCGTAAGGAAAGGAAAAGTTTGCTCACAGACCTGTCTGCATTTGGAATGGAAATGGATGGGCAGCTATTCACAAGAGCTGGCAAAGGAGCCAGAAGAGACATAGTTAACAAATCACAAGCTAACCTGGCTGTGAAATCAAATGTGGACTGTGTATCCGAAGTACCTGCAGTGGGCTGTGTTTTGTTTAAGGGCTATGTTTGAAAGATGTTTCTTACAAAGTTTTAAATTATGGGCAGTTGATGCAAACATATATAACCAGATTTTCTTAGAAATTGCAAAACCTGCGTTCTTTACCCTAGACCTCCAAACAGAAATGTTTCATCTTTTTTAAGTTTCCCAGAAGAAGCACGGAGAGGGACTTTTAAACTTTATTTCATGGTTCAATTTTCCAGGTGGAAAGAAGAAAATATCAATGTATGCAAGGGATCTCTGTTCACATAGGAACTTATTCACTGATTTTTGTTTTCTGACCAGTCACTGTTTAAAGCTCTGCTGTTGTCTGATCTTTGCTTATGGGTTGGCTGATTTGCTTGGTTTTGTTTGTAACAGGCTTTGCTATCTGCTCATGATACTGTGGCCCAGAAAGATTTTGAACCAACCCTTCCACCACTGCCAGACAACATACCTGAAAATGAAGAAGCTATGAGGATTGTCTGCTTAGTGAAGAACAACCAGCCTCTGGTGAGGGCGCTTTCTGGTATCTGTTGAATTATTTTAACTTAGACAATGCATCAGATGCATATTGGTTTCTTTCCAGGAATGTCACAGCGATTTTGTGCGTTCTTGTGCAGTTTTTACAGAATTGCAAGAATTGTTGAGCTTGGAAAGGGCCTTAGGAGCCTATCTAGTCCTGCACAGTGCAGGTACAACTGGACATGCCCAGTGCCTTGTCTGTGTGGGATTTGAACACTTGGCTGATGCATTTTCATTACATGACATAAAACCAAACTGAATTTAGAGCTATTCCCTCAGCCAAAAGAGAAATGAAGGGAGGAGAGACTCTGGAAGTTCTTTAGAAATCATTTGTGCTCATAAGCAGCAAAAACTCTATAGCTTAGCTGATCTGTTTTAGGAAAAGATTGCTGTAATATTGAGATTGTCTGTAAGAAATCTTATCTGTCAATGAGGTTGTTTTAGCGTGATGCAAGTTGAAGTAGTACTAATACATTATCACTACATCCATGTTGTGGTAAAAAAAGCTGTGTCTTTCAGTGCCTTTTTGTCATTGTGAACATCAGACTTGTGATATGAAAGAAAGCTTAGTGGGGTCCTTGAGTGATGAGTGTGTTTTCTTTGTTCCTTTTGCCAGGGCGCCACCATTAAACGCCATGAGATAACAGGGGACATCACGGTCGCCCGTGTGATCCATGGTGGCCTGGCAGACAGAAGTGGTACGTGGAATTTGAAATAAAGTGGTGCATAAAACTGAACTTGAAAAATCAGATATTTGAAGTAAGATAACAGCTTAGCTTCTACAATTAGTGTTCCACTATAGAGCAAGAAGGTGTGTGCATTGGACAGCTCTGTGAATAGTGATACACTGCAGTGACTTTGAGTGCGGCTTCATTCATTTTCAGATGAATGTGCTGTTTGAGACTGAGTTGAGATACAAATCCAGTTTTTAATAATTGTTCTTGGCACCAATACCTGGATATCCCAAACAGCAATGTACTAGGAATACCAGCAGCTCGTTCCCTAATGGACAAATGGAAAACATCAGTCGTTTGTGATTCTGTAAGATAATAGGCTTTAAGGAATATGTAGAAATACTTTTTGGCATTAGTCTACTAAACACTTTGGCATCATTAGTTGCTAAGCAATCTTCAAAGAAGTTTCCTTGGAAATGTTACTACTTTGTCATCCTAGAATTGAATGTGTTCCATGTCCCTTAGGAAATGCAATGTAATTAAAATGTAAGACATCAGAAGTAAAATTCAAAAGGAATCATTCAAAAGGAATGATTATAGAATCATTCCTTTTAGTATTTTCTGGACTCTGCATAGAGAAGAAAGCCCAGCTTGTTTAAAATAGCTGATTAAGTTCTGAGTTTGACTAATGTTTTAACTGAGCTAAAGGAAAATGGAAAAGAAAACCATCTTGTGAAGATTTTAATGTAAAGGACAGAGAGCAGTCCCAAGACCGCACACTACACCTGAAGTTTTTGAGGGTCTGATCCCAAGTCTCATGGTCTATTAATATAATGGGTTGAGGTAGAATAGGTTCAGAGGTTACTTTGGGAAATGGAGCTATATTAAAATGTTTATGCTGCTTTTAAGGCAAATCGTCAGTAGAATGTAAAGATGTTTTATGGGGGAGGTGGGAGGAAATAAGAAAACTGAAGCATACATGAGGTTCTTGGGACCCACAGAAGTCCCCTCCAGGGGCAGTGCAGCCTCGATCCAAAATGCCTTCCTGCGTACCTGGTGTATGGAAACTTTGGATGCTGACTCTGAAAGCTGTGCTGTATCTGTGTGACGCTGCCTTGCCTACCCAAGATAATCCCTGCTGTGATGAAACTGCTGCTGTTTTCATGTTTGCTCTCACTGTAGGGTTGCTGTACGCTGGAGACAAACTGGTGGAAGTAAATGGAGTTCCCGTTGAGGGACTTGAGCCTGAGCAAGTTATTAATATTCTGGTATTTAATATTTTTAAAATATTGTTTCTACTTTGTACCTTAAGATTATCTGTATGCTCTCTCTTTTACACACTCTCTTACAGGAGAAAGTCTGAAATCTTTAACAGAAAATTTAGATTGTTTCCTTACTGTGGATGAAGTTCACAACTGTTAATAAAATCAGAATATATGAAACCAGAATTAAATCTACCTCCTGTTCTGGACAGAAATTAACTTAATCGTGACTGTTCCACCTGCAGCTTCTGGGAAAAATACTAATTTGTTTAGACTTCACTGATTCGTAATTTTTTCTGGAAGTGCTACTCAGTTAATATTCCACAAGAAAGTAGTGGAAAGGTGCTGCTCTAGTAAGAGTCCATGTTACAAAATGCACTAAAGCAGAATGAATGAGCTTGTAAGCTCATAGCTTGCCTTGTAAAACAAAGGGCAGTGTAATTACTGCTGTCAGAATTCTCACGAAGAAATCTGTTGAGATGTCCCTGTTATTTGTCACTTTGCCCACAATTTTTCAGGGTTTTTCGCTGCAAAGTATTAATTGCCAGTCAGTGAGGTATTTTTATATGTAATCATATCAAGTCTATGTATTATTGCCCTGCTTGTACTATTTCTAGGTATAAGAAATACAAACTCTGTTGGAATGATTAATTATTAAATATTTTTCCTCCTCCCTTTGCATCACTTGTCTAACCATACCCTGCTGCTAATTTAAACAAGATTTCAGTAGAAAGATTTGGTATGAATTAATGCTGAAAGGATATAATGAAACATTGAATTAAAAAGATTTAGCAAAACTTTGAGGTTTTATTCTTGAGTTTCCTTTTGGAAAAAATACAGTATTGATATATTGACTCTACCTAAATTCTATCTGTAATACAGCTATTATAGTAACCTCAAAGCCATGTTGTGTTAAGCTTGTGCTGCCAGTGTTTAATTATTTATGTTGAATACCTACCATATTTTAATTCTTTTCTAATCACTTAGGCCCTGTCTCAGGGGACAATTATGTTCAAATTAATTCCAGTTTCTGATCGGCCTGTCAGCAACCAAACAACAGTAAGAAACATTCTTCTTCTTTTTCCAGACTGGTACTGCAAACAGTTACTGCACTAATGCCTAATTGTGTGACACAAAGCAGTGATGTTGCCTAGAAGTTTATTGCAGTCCTTAGACTGTTACCTTGCCTTTATGGCCACCTCTCAGCTGACATCACGATGTTGTTGCTGAAGCAGTAAAGACAGTAAGTGGAAATGTAGTTGTGTAATGAGGGCATTTTCAGAGTGATCTACAGGTTGAGGGTCAATCCTTTTCATAATGCATGAGACGAATTGGTTTCTCCTTCCTAATGGACAGATAGGGTTTGGGACTTGATCTGGTTTTGAAAACTTTGCTTCATCATTAATTGACTTTAAGTGGCTGAATCTGACCCTGTGATTGTAAAGCACACATTGCATCTGTTTTAAACCCGTCTTCCACTTACTCCTGTATATTTTGTTTACCAGCTTTATGTGCGAGCAATGGCAGATTACTGGCCCTTGCAAGATCCTGCCATACCATGTGCTGATGCAGGTTTGCCTTTTAAGAAGGGTGAAATACTCCAGATTGTGGATCAGAATGATGCTCTCTGGTGGCAGGCCAGGAAAGTTTCAGATCTCAGTGCCTGTGCTGGACTCATACCCTCAAATCATCTTCTGAAAAGGTAAAGAATTCACAATTTTCCTGATTTCTAGTTCAAAAATTAGCCAGTTATTCAGACTTTTAATTAGTGGGATTTAAAATATAAAATTTTCCATTTTATAGCAACGTGATTCAGAGTGACATCTGACAAACATCTTTCCTCTTTCTGTTCTCCATCTTTTTGCTCTCCTTCCCTTAAGAGCACCTATGTGAGAACAAGCTTTTGAAAGCACCTGCATCATCTTAAATTGCCACCTAAGAAGTTGGCAGCACTTGTCTAGTCTTCTGTGCTAGTTGCTAAGACATCTAGGGGAGTGTAGCAGCTGAAAGATTTGTGGAAATGGAGGGACTATTAAGGGCCATCATCTATGATTTAAAAAAAAGGCAGGGGCAAGAGTGGGATACTAAAAGTATAGTATTTTTTTTTAAAGATTTCCTGTGAGGGCATGAGTGACCTCTTTGGCTTTAGTCACAACCAAGTAGACCTGATTAAAAGAAAGGAGAGAGGAAAAAAAAAAACCAAATGCTCAAGGAAGAACAAGGATCTCTTGCCTATTATTTTCTGCATAAACAACCCACTATTTTTACACTACACACTTTCAGAATCAGAGTTCCTAAATTGCTGTAGCACACTTTATCATTTTGATCCTCCACCCTCCTGTCCTGTCTGTGTCACCCCTGGGATAACATAAGGCTGCGCAATTGTAGATGATAAACTCCACTTTGTACTATAATAAATCTACCTGTGGTCTGTGTAGCGAAAGCTGAAATCAAACTGGGTTTGATTCAGGCTGCAAGCAGGAGGCTCTGCAGTAACTGAGGCAGTAGTACTACTACCCTTGGCAGTAGCACAGCCTTCTACTTCCAGCTGTCTGTACCACAGTATGGCTTATATTCCTGTCCTTTTAGATAAACTCTAAATACTTCTGGGCTGCTGATTTGGGAATTGCCTTTCAATAGTTCTGATAGCATGTAGCTTTCTTTCAGGACTCTGTAGTGGGCTAAAACATTGGTAATGTTTCAATTCTTGTTGTTCTCTCTCAGTTCAGATTGATCTCATGTGTAAGCAGTGAATCTGGCTAGAGCATAATGTGCTTGTGGTCTGTTGTGTTTCTTTAATTGTGACAAATTTATTTTTATGTAGGAAGCAGCGAGAATTCTGGTGGTCTCAGCCCTTCCAGCCCCATCTCTGTCTCAAATCATCCATGTGTGAGTGAAAAGTTACTTGAATGGTACAGTAGGAAAGAAAGATCTTGTCTTTGTTTCAGAGGTACTGAAATAGAAGCTCGTAGAATTCAGTTTGATCCAAAGATATTGTTTCTGGAGCCATATTGTAACCTCAGAAGTGTGTTAACTATCTCCAGAAAAACAAACACTTAATGATACTTGTGGCTGGAATACTGGTGGTAGAGGTGGCTGTCTCCAGTGTACTTGGGATCTGACTGTGAGAGAAGCTGTGAACTGAACTTAGTTGAAGTCTGTAAGATCTAGGAGCTCACCAGGAGAGCCAGTTCTCTCTAGGATAATTGGCTGTAAATAAGTCTTGAGGTGACAACTGTAGCATCCTGGCTTTCCAGTTCTGCACTGAAAAGTGCCATGCAATGTTTAGAATGTTTCTTTGTCATCAAAGCTATTGAGAGAAAACTGGAGCTTCTTTTCTTGAGGTCTAAGATAAGCTATGCTGCCCTTTAGTTTATTCACAGTAACAATCCAGCAGAAATATTATCGTCTGCCAACTATAACTTTCTGTAAACATGTAATTATTCCCAGAAAAAAAAAATGTTCTTCCTGTTTTCTCTCTCCCCATTTTCTTCTTTATGAAAGCACAAAATTTTTCTCTTGTGATAAATCCCAGAGGGAGTATGTTTCATTCCCTAGGATTCTTCTTGCACTGATTGCTTTGTTTGTTAGAGCTGAGGCTTTCTTTCACCATAATTTTATTGCATTTTAACTGCTTCAATGGATATGCTGTGAGCAGTAAGCACTGTGGAAGAAGGTAGGAAATCCTATCCGGACAGCATTGCATTTCTGTACCTGGAACCAAAATAGCACATGGCTTTAAAGGCTTTTCAAAAAATTGTCAGAAATGAGGCATTTTGATAAATACATGCAAAAGAAACCCACGTTCTTAGCATGTTGTGTGCTTAACATAATTGAAATGCAGCCTTTTTTTCACCTGGAAAGGTAGATGCTTACATTGTCCTAAAGTGGAAACTTTAACTGTGCATTATCTGTTAGGGAACTGACAGTTTGGATGGGTTCTTTGGGGAAAGAAAGGCAACATTTCCTCTTTCTCTTTTCCCCTCCCTCCTTTGCTCCTGAGCAGCTCTGAGAGCATTTCTTTCGAGGACACTTATGGCAGAATGGGGTTGACAGATACTGATGATTGGCCTGTAACTGCAAAGCAGCTCCCCCGGGGCCTCTCTGGAGGGGCAGAGGAACAGAGCACACAAACAGTGCAGCATCCTGAGCCCATGAGTTTGCCCGAGCTCATGGGATCACATTTCAGGGACATGAAGGGATGTGGGCTGGGGGTTGAGAGGGAGCTGAATCCACCTTTTCCTTTTCTTCCTTGTAAAAGTAATAATAAAATCAACCAAAACATAACACTTTCCTTGAGTGTAGCATATTGGGAAGATAGACTTATAAAAGCTATAGGACAAAAAATTCTATTCCTTCGTGGTAATACTTAATAAATAGTTATGTACTGGATAAACAGACTGACAGCCATGTTAAACCTTTCATGATTTCAAGAGGAGAATTCCAACTAGACATGTTTGCCTCTCTGCCACGTGTCCTTCAGAGCGCTCATTTAAGAAGAGCCCTTTGCTCACTGAAGACAGGGAACATCAGTAAATTGGAGTTAACAGTTAAAATCCTTAAAGATGTCTAAATCTAAGATGATCTGAGCTTCACATATTTTCTTTCTGATGTCTGAGTTCAGTCTTGTAAGATCTGTAAGGTTGTTTTTCCTCCCCAGTGTTTTTCTGATTCAGATGAATTTTTTTCCCTTGTGTTGATCCATAGAGGACGACATGCAGATTGATGAGAAGTGTGTGGAAACAGGTAACTAAATTCACTTGAGATCATTTTATTTGCTTCAAGGAAGTAGCTAGTTAAAAGCCTTGTTTTATTTCCCAGATAAAACCACTTATTCTCCCAGTGAACTTAATAATAGAAGATTCTATTTGTCATACCCTGGAGACCTCACCCAGTATTAGTGCATTAAGATGAGCTATTTGCAGCTCTGGTGTACAGTGCTTTTAGTCAAGTATTGTGCTGAAAAGAGAACTAGTGCAAAAATACCTGCTTGAATGAGATCCAACCTCCTTGATGCAGGTTTTGGACCACAGTTTTTTGCCTATTGTATATTTAATGCCACGGATTATTGTAGTCTTGGAGAACCCACACAATTCATTGTCAAGAAACTCATCCCAGGAGAATGGGGTTTTAGGCACCGGGCAAGAATAGGTTTTCATATGTGAATACTACGTGTCAAGACTGTTAGCTTGAGTTTCCCCCTAAAGCAGCACAGCATATTCTTCCTTCTCCCAAGGTAAATCAGAAAGCTCTCCTGGAGGGATGTGATCCTGTAGGACTGGGCGGAAAGAGATGAGGCAGTTAATTCAGGTATGGTGAGCTGTATTTTGCCACCTCAGAGTAGATGGATCTGGGGAAAGCGCATGTGAGACAGATGGATAGGAGCTGGAAAACTGATCTCTGATTCTGAAATTCTTTAGAAGGAAAAGAATTAAATTTTGAATTTATTTTAATACCTTTGCTATCTGGATTACCAAACAAGATGAAGAAACATTTGAGTCAGGTGAGTGCCTCTGACCTAACCCTAAATCCCTTGCTATTACTCTGCTGTGAGAAGGGTGTCCAGAGACACGCAAGGGTCTCAAAAACAAGCAGGTAACAAAAACCAAGATGTCATTTCAGCTTCAGAAGCTGTTCTGGCTTGAAAAGCCCTTACGTGAAATCCTGTTGCCTTAAGTCTTCCTCTTGTTTCCTGATTCCTGTAGCAGTAAGGTTTTTGTCCTGCTATGCCACAAGCGTGAGTGTCTCTTCTCGTGCATCCGCACCAGGTCTGGTTATCAAATCCTACTCAGTTATACCCGTGCAACCTGTGTGCGCTGATGTCAGTGGATAATTGGATTACTTTAGGGTAATATGGAGGCCTGAATCCCCAGTGCCTCTAAGAGCTGACGTGGTAAAGAGGAAAGCTGTTCCGGATTGCTGATTGTGTGCATGGATGGCACACAGGAAGGAAAAATGCTTATAAAATTGATTATTTATGTCTAAAACATAAACCCAAGCCAATATGGGATTTTTTTTATTTTTTATTTAGGAAACAGCTACTTATTTACAGCATGTTTTACAGAGTTCTGCACAACTTACATCTTACACAATAAATCATTTTTCCACTAAAAGAACTCTACTGCTAAACTTCTCATTTCAAATATTTGGTAATCTTGTGGAGAAAATGTCATTCGACCTTATACTTGCTCTTCTCCACAAGGTCCCCACTTGCCAGTTACATCTTCTTCTCTTATCACAGGTGGTTTGTTCTCTTCCACCTCTCAAGCAATGCCCAAAGCTTTTAGGGCAGAACCAGCAGGTCTGCAGGGCACTCTTGTTTCCAGGCTAGGATGTTTCTGATAGCTGCACTTGGGGATTACTGTAGCAAATCCTCTTCACTGCTCAGTGCTGAGTCAGCTCTCTGCTGCATCCAGACAGTCAGAGGAATGAAGGTGCCAATATCTGCCATTCTACATTTTAACCAGTAGTTGTAGATGTATTTTGCAGTACAATACTGACATAGATGCTGCAGTTGAGTCTCTCATACTTTGAGAATTAAGAATTCACATTCAAAGAGGCATATTTTAGGTTTAAAGTCTGCAGTACCTGTTTTCTGCATTCCCTAAATGCACTGGAGAACGCTGGTTGGATTTTTAAAAAAATCATAGTATAGACTGTCTTTTCAAAACTAATTGTTTTATGTCTGTCTCTATCTGAATGTGCAGAGGAGCTTAAAGAAGGTAACATAACTTTTTTCTCCCTGTCTCCTGTAAACAGTAATCTGATAGAATTTATCTGTGTTTATTGCTTTACCAGGAACTACCACTCTTCTTGCAATACCCAGTAGCTTGTTCCCTGTGGGATTCCACACTGCACTCCAACACCATAGAGCAGAGTGTAGATAAAGCAGAAATACATAAAAATATTGGAAAAATACAGAAATACATAAAGCAGAAATACATAAAAATATTGGATGGCTCAAGAGACCTGAAGATAGAAATGATATGGGCATATGTCAGCTGAACAGTACTCTGAACATTGCCCTGAATGAGCAGTTTTGTGCCAAGTAATTTTTTTCTACAGTCATAAACAAGTTTTTAGTACATATAGAAATGCAGGAATAAAACTGCATTGTGGAGGTACAAGTAGTGAAGAGTGCATAGATGTGAAAGAGTAACTAACTAATATGCATCTAATTTTGTTTTGATAATTGCATGCTTATGAGAACTGTAAATCAAACAATCTAGTGCTAAAAGCATTTCATAGTTTACAAAAGAAAAGGTTCCTTTCTTGAAACATTACTGCTTTTAAAGACATGCCTATGTCTTCTGTACCTCATACTGGCTTTAATAAGGCCTAAATAAAGGGAATCCACAGTTTGGATAATTACATGCAGGATTAGGGGGAAATTAGGAGTCCTTTTTGAAGAGAAAGCTGAACACTGACACTTTTTTTTTTTCCCCTTGGTTATGTTTTGAAATCACCTTTCTAAAATAGTTTCTAAATTTTTAGAGTTTTGATCTATTGGGAAATTGCTATTTTTGAGCCTTATAGAAGAGATTTAATTTTTTAAAAAATGCATGCAGAATTTTAGATGTCTCACCTGAATAGTAAAGCCTTCATGAGGAACAGCATGAGAATGGAGACAAAAAGACTCAGAGGAAACAGATTAGTCTGACATGTTGGAGCACAGATGCAAGTTGCATTTTCCAAACATGCTGTTGGGCAGAAAGTGAGTTATGAATTTATTGTTTCTGATTTTGAGGTATTGAGTTGCTGGTTATTGTTTTAACTAAAGAAGTCTTGTAAGCTATGTTTCACCTGAAAAGCTTGAATTAGGTGAAGGTTTTTTCACCAGTTTCAATTTCAAAACATTGTCTGGCATCTAGTTATCTTAGGAATGAAACAAATCTAATTTAGAAAGTACCAAAACTTTCTAAGTTTATTTTTTCTCTTACAGAAACATGGGCCCTTTGAATTGGTCATTGGTCATGTGAAATATTTTAATATTTCATATTATGGAATATTGTGCCTTTTAAAAATTATATTAGGCATGATATTTCCCTATGTTTACTGAAACTCTTTTTTTCCTTTGGGATCAGCAATAATTGTTAGCCATCTAATTTATAAGCTTTCACTGTCCTTTTTATTTCATGAGTATTTGTTCTTTGTATTCTAGAAGAGGAAGAATTTGGTGAATTTGGTCAACGAGTCTTTATTGGTATGCAGTGACTAAAGATAAGTAAGACAATTGAGACTTGATCTAGATTAAGTGCTTGGCTGAGGTTAAATAAAATGCTTTGTTCTTTATATCACTTAAAGACTTACTAAATGGAATTCTGCTTACTCTGTTGTCCAAATTTCAAGAAGCCTCTTTCCTCCTAATAATGCTAATTCTCTCCATTTAAATCCACCTTCCTGTTAGGTTTCTGCCAAGACTTGCCCACTGCTATTTAAATTTGACTTCGTGATTAATTTTGCATTGTATTGTCTGTCGTCCATTGAGAATAATCATGAGGGCTCTCGTTAGCAAAGCAGACCTCTGTGTGAAGTTTTTAGAGCTGGATGGTAAAGTGGGGCCACAAACCTATTCCTCGTACTAAATCTTAGTGACCTTTAAAATACACATTCCAGAGGCTGGAGCAAATGTTCCCGATTTGCTTCATGTGAACGAACCAGACACACTATCAAAAAAGTTGGCCTGTTCCCTAGGGATGCTTCATGTAGTCGGAAACTTCTTCAGCTTGTTTTGGGGATCTTTTGGTGGTCTTTAGTTCTGGTCTAATTTTCAGGTGATTTTCAGTGGCACTTTGCCTACTCTTTAGCTGTCATTTAATGCTCAGAGTTTCTCTCAACCTGTCAGATCAAGTGCAGATTGATATTCACTACCATTCATCTTGCAAAAAGCTCACAAGGAGTACTATGTTTGTGGCTTAGGAAGAGACCCTCCAGGCTACAGAACTATTTGCCTGCATCTGGGGTGTGTTTTCCAGTGCTGATGTCTTTGCCCTCACAGCTGGGTTCCGTAGGAGTATGCGCCTGTGTCGCAGGAAAGCCGGGATCAACCAGCAGTCGTGTCACACGCGGTGCCCCAGCAGCTGCTGCAGCTCTCTTGCAGCTCCCTATGAAGAGGTGGTCAGGTACCAGCGGCACCCGACGGACCGGAACAGGCTCATTGTACTCGTGGGTAAGGGTTCGTTACCTGCTCAGGCCGAGTTCACACCCTTGTGCCAGAGGGGAGGAAACAGGCAGTCGTGGTCTGACCCGCTGAGGTTTCCTGCAGTGGACTGCAGCAGTGCCTGACTGTGCAGGTAGCTCTCAGAGAAACATTTCAACAATCATTTTAATTTCACCCTATAATAATAATTGGTTTTAAAGTTTAATGTAAGTATCATCTTCTTTGCTTGAGATAATGAGTGTTTAAAACCAATAATAAGAAAGTCCTTAGAAGAAGCTGTACAGTTATGAATGTTGGTTGATAATGGAGTTTATTAGGGACGTGGTTCAGTTTTATATTCAGTTGGGACTGAAAAAGATGAGAAACCATTTGTAACTTATTAGAAAACATCTTTATGTGGAGGCATTTCTACAACCAGTGTTAAGTGCACAGGTATGACAATAGTAAGAAGAATGTCTGAAATTTAACTCCAGACTAGAACAATCTCAGTCATGGACCGTATGGAAAGTTAAAGATGCCTTTAATAATGCTTGCTATAGGAAATACTGCATTAAGTGGGCTGCAGGCTCCCACTAGACTTTAATGATAATGACTGAAGGGAAGCTGCTGTTCCACAGTGTACCAGGGTCCTCATAAAGCAAACTGGGTAAAGGCAAATCCACTGTCCTTTCTAAGTCTGAAATTACCGGAAAATTTTTTTTCTCTTAAAATACTATTGCTGAGATGCCTCCTGGGTACAGCTGTATTGCTGGGAAGTGATTTGTACCCGGTTAGTAACATTAGTTGCTTTTCCAACTCTTCAGGTCCCCCAGGAGTTGGTGTGAATGAACTAAGGCGAAGGCTCATCACAAGTAACCCACGAGAGTTTCAAAGTGCCATACCTCGTATGTCATGTTTTTCCTCTTTCCCCCACTACCTCCCACTTGCCTTTGTGTATTCATACACTCTTTGCTTTATGGCTGTTTCTTCAGCTCCACTGAAAGCCAGTATTGTGTACTGTCATAAGGATTAGCTTAAAATATGATCTATCTCATTGTGGCAAATAAAACAAAGGTATTTTCAAGTCCCAGCTCCTGAAACCCTTGAAAGTTTTATGTAGGTAAAAGTTATTTACATGATTTTGTTTAATCTTGATGTTTATTTTTCCAAAATTTAGAAAAAGAAAAAGAAAAAATGTTTCTTGGGGATACTGGAAGTGCATAGTGTTTAAGTGATCAGATATGAGAATGAAGGCAACAGAAGCTGGTGCTAATAGGCTTTACAGCTTTCCTTATTAGCCTTCGAGTCTCAGATGAGACTTACGCAGCTTAATTTCTGACGTAACAACTGAAATTGTTTCTGCCTGGGCTTAGCTGGTTCTTGTGAATTAGATAACCAAACAGGAAATTATGAATCTGAATCTAGTTGAAGATTCAGGACTTCTTTTGTGCTTAAGATCCAGATACGGGGAAGGTGCGAGTGCAGGAAACCTTGTGGGATTTTTCTGAATGACCTTTAATTAATTTTACCTCAGAGAGGTAAAAATAGTTGTGCAACCAGTTCCAAAGCAGTTGGTTTGAGTCAGCTATTTGGATTAAACTATTCTCCTTCCATTGCAATAAATACAGGTGTGCTTTGATAACTTTCAAGGACTTGCCATTTGGAAACCATTATAGTAGACAGGGCTTTTGCTCTGGATCAACAAATGGACATAACTCATGTTATTATTTAGGAAAATACTGATTTTTAGTCCTTTATGAAGTTCTCATTTTCATTTATAAAATTACAATAATTTAGTTGCAGCTGATTTTTTTGTGTGTGTATCCCCTTTCAGACACCACTCGTGTTCAGAAAAGTTATGAAATGAATGGTCGTGAATATCACTACGTATCCAAGGAAACTTTTGAAAACATGGTGTATAGCCACAGGTGAGTAGGACAGATGAGTTACATTTCCATTACTTAAAATGATTCAAGAAAACACAGTTTTATATTTAGGTGCCAAGTCTGGGCTTCTCCACTCTTACTATGTATGTTTGGTGTAAATTTGGGTCAAATTACTTGAGATAGTCACTTCAAAGACTGTGTTTGTGCAGTTGCAAATGGTTTGTCCACACTTAATCTCAGAATCCTTCTAAAAGAAAGTGGGATCTCTAGTCTTGAGCTCATTAGATGTGTAAGTTATGAGTTAACTCTGCTGGAAACCAGACTGCTTTTGGAAATTGAGCAGTGAGTCAAACCTGTAGTTGACCTACAACTCTGTTGCAGGATCTCTACAGTGATGACATGTAAGCAGCTGAACTGTAAGGGCTAAACATTAAAAAGTTGTCTGCTCCTTTCTACACATCAGTAATCTCTCTAAGACAGACCAGCTCAGCACCAGAAGCTACACTCACTGAGCTGTGCCAAGTGCTTCGAGATCTTCGGATTTATGAAGTTATTTGTCGTATGCAGTTGACAAGCTTCATTAAAATCACAACCTCTAAACACAAAATTTGTAACGACATGATGAGTAAAAAAATGCATGATTTGGAGATGTTGAATTGTAGTGGTTTTGATTTTGTGGCCAGTATAGCAGGGAAGAGCAAAGGTGAAGGTCGTTCATCGGTGTTCGCTATGTTTTGTGATCATTCAGTCCTGATCACTGGATTACATTTGAAGATTTCACCTTTACGTGGGACCTCTAAGAGTCTCAAATGCTCTTTCATTGTCCTTCTTTCTCACCCCTGTTGCAGAATGCTGGAATATGGGGAATACAAAGGGTGCCTGTATGGTACCAGTATTGATGCAGTGCGAACAGTCCTGGATGAAGGGAAGATCTGTGTAATAGATTTAGAACCACAGGTGAGTGGTAAAGGGGCAGGGAATCTTCTGGAAGGAAAAATAATTTTCTCTACATTCTTGAGCTATTGGAATGGTGTTAGTTGCTTTGCTTGTTTTTCACTTTACCTCCTCATGGTGCTTATTAATAATAGATTATTCTTTGCCTGTGTCTTAGGGGGTTGTGGTGGTACTACAGTGGCAAGTATGTCGAGACAGTTCATTTGTTTTCAGGCCAGCAGCTGCATGACCAGTTTGGATGGTATAGAAATGAGTTTTCATGCATGCTAAAGTAAGGATTATTCTTTCATGTGGAGACTTTGCATGGGATTTCTTCCTCCTCCAAGCCCTGTTAGTTGAGAATTCTATCCTTCTGTCACCAATCTCTGAATACCTTCTGGTATAAGCAGCAACTATAAAAGTAATCAAACAGAAGCAGGGAATTACAGTGTGCCTCTTTTTCCCTTCAGAAGTAACAGCTAAGATTGAGCTGCTCCTTCACTTTGACACTATTCACAATTTTTTTCCCTTCTATCTTTGCACTGAATTTGCTGATGAAGATAAGAGTAATAAAAACCTGGGCTTGCACATATCTAAGGTACTTAGAGCTGTGTCCAGCAAGATCTTGCCAACCTTCTCTGAATTACTTGTGTATTTAGCACTTGGGAGCTGTTTGGGCCATGGTGTTTCAACATCTTTTCTAACCAAATATAAAGAGAGACACCATGTCTTTAGTAAACCTTGGATATTTCCCTCTAATTACGCAGAGTCAGCGTGTTGGAGCCTTAGGTTAGCAGTGGTTTGTGCTGCTTAAGAGAGATGTTAAGTTACATGACCTGTGGGGGTACTACTCAAAAACTCAAACCGCTGTAAGAGGCAGATCAGGTCACACCTTAGTCTTCAGCTCTAAAAATGTCCTTGGGTTTCTTCTGTTACATTTAAGCAAAAGGGAGAAAGAGAGGTGTTGGATGGTGGGGTGTGTAGTCTTGCGACTTGAACAGATGTGCCACTATCAGCTTTTTAGGGTGTGAGTTTAAAGGACAAGTTTTGGGAAGGGTATGAAGTAACAGCAGTGAGGTAGGAGAATTACTTCTGAGTTGCTTACTTGATTTTAAATCTGGTGGCTTGACCAGCTTATGCTATGATTTTTTTTTCCTTTTCTTTTTTTTCTAGTTCTCTCCACTGCTCTGCAGAAATTTGAAAATGCATATTAGTATTAGGGAATTTTACATAGCACAATGATTTCTGAAAGCAGGATACTTCCAATAAAGGTGTACTTGTTCTAAAGGTAGCTCCCCAACAGTTAAAAAAGCACAGGTTTCAAAGGCATCTTTTATGTGATTGATTGTAGAGATGTGTTAATGACACTGTTCTGTCATTCACTGATTTTGAAAGCATCTCTAATAAGGTTACCAAGCAGAGTTAAATGATCCTTGTATGGTACAGTTGGTTAACAATATCTGGTCCAGGGATTATTACTGACACCATTTTCAACTACGTGTTCCTGACAAAGATACCTCCTAGGTCTGGAGATAGCAGCATGTTGTAAACAACTGGGAGCAAAAGTGGGATGCATCCACTTGAAATACTTAAATTTCATTTTATTCTTCATTTGCAGGGCATACAATTAGCCCGGACTCATGAGTTAAAGCCCTACATTATATTCATCAAACCACCCAGCATAAGCTGCATGAGGCAGACTCGTAAAAATGCCAGGATCATTACGGACTATTACGTGAACATGAAGTTCAAGGTGAGATTTGGGAATAAAAGAAAATTGAGTTTATTAATCTGAGATTCTGCATTTAGAACATAATGCATTCTACTATCTTACAGTGTTAACTCTTAAAAAAAGATTATTGCGTCTTTAGGATCAAATCTAATTATCCTTGTCTCGTTTGGTTGGGATCTTTTCCTCCCTCCTGATTTGCTTTGAAGCATGAGGGTTGTAATTAGTATCCGTGGGGCTGAGGCATTTTGCTTCAAAATGTCTTTAAAGGAGAAGTTATTTTGCATATTTTGTTTTAATTAACTGCCTTGTGTCAACATTTGAGTCAACACATATATTTACTGTTTGCACTGAAATACCTGGAATGCACTTGATTCGGTAATTTAATAAACTATTTTTTCACATATTTATAAGAATATATTATTATTTCACATATGCTTAACAGAAGTATCAGCATCAATTCTATACTTAGTTCTATAGATAAAACACAAATCTGGCTTGTAGCAAATGCGTACCTTATATTTAGAATGTATATAGTGCTTTGTCACAATTGTTTCCATGCAAATCATAGTCAAGTTTAGCATCTTAACATTTTGAAGACCACAGTCCATAACTATATGGAAATGAATCATAGTGGCTACGATAGAAAGAAACATAAAAATTGGAGAAATAAAATCTGGATCAGAACACAAGCATTAGTGGATTTGCCTTCCAGTCCCTAACATTCTTTGCCAGCACTAATCATTAGAGTAACCTTTTTTGGGGCAAATGGAGCGTACCATACACAAAGTACTCCCTTGGGAAGAGTGTGGCAGTCAGCTCTGTTTTGGAGACTTGGAACTGACTGTAGCAGATGTACTTTACTATAGCAAACTGTAAATGAAATAAAGTAGACTGGCACTATCCATTCACCTCTTGTTTATGTGGCCCAGGGTGCTCTGGAGATGCTGTGTGGGAATGTTTCTCTACACAAATTTTTTAAGTTTTATAGACATACTCTGTCTCACAGGAAGAAGATTTACAGGAGATGGAAGAATCGGCTAAGAAAATGGAAGTTCAGTTCGGTCAGTTCTTTGATCAAGTGATTGTGAATGACAATTTACAAGAAGCATCTGCACAGCTGCTGTCTGCAGTACATCGTGCACAGGACGAGCCCCAGTGGGTCCCTGCAATATGGATATGCTCAGACACTCAGCCCTAATTCTGAGCAGCAGGCAGCTTCCAGAAAGATTACAGCTTATGTTTTACTTCAAGAATAATCCTAATGTCAGGATTGCAAGAATTTATCTTTGTATGTAAGGGATTTGGAAGAGGATTAGGAAAGAAGCTGCTAGAGGAGATATAATCATACTACATTCTGTGTAGCTCTTGAGCTTTTTATGTTACAGTTGCATCCATTTTTGTACAAAAAAAAGGAAATACCGTCAGCACTCAATTACAAGAATAAAGAAAAATCTATTTTGTTGGATGTATCTGTGTAATTTGCTTATACATAGGTTCAGAAAAGTCCTTTCTTTTTATCATGGTCATTCTGGTATTGTGATACCTGTACATTCTGGAAGCCTTACTCCCAAACAATATTCAGTCAATATTCAGTCCAGAGTGTGCTCTTTTAGCTTACTGTCTGTGAGCACAGAGTGTTATTTATGAAGGTATTGGTTTGCTGCTAGTCCTTTTTATCTTTTAAGGTAGGAGTGGTGTTGGCACAACGTTAATTTCTCCAGAAACCACAGTTACCTTCATAATACATGTAATATGTCTTTTCCTTTGTTTCATCAACTCAAGTGAATACAAACTGACAGAACTTGGACTTGGGGTTTCTGGCTTCCCCTCTTTGCTTTCTCATACTGGTTTGCTCTGTGGTAGCACACTTTCCTCATCAAAGGGTGCGGTGCTTGTGGCAAGTCAGTTCCTCACTCCTTTCACCTCCTGGGGCAGCTGTCTTGCTCTCTGAGGAACACAGATTACTACTCTGTTGGCCTACCTCACCTTGGAGGAAAATCAGCAAATGCAAGTAAAGCAGTCTAGAAGGAGGTTATTTAAAGTCAAATACTACAACTGCCCCCATGCCTGCTTGTTCTAGAGCCAGGGCTTGTATGCTTTTTTAGAGGTAAAACTGGAGACTGAAGTCCCAGTATGTCATTGATGCGGGGTAAGTACAGTGGAGGGTGAGAGAAGAGCCAGCTCTGTGCTTCTAGTCCATGCTGGTCCCCACTTCTGCCTCGTCCAGCATTTGTCGACACTTTCTCTTTGCCTTTTTTTGCATGTATATTTTTCTACTTTTTTGTTTGTTTGTTTTTCCTCCGCTTACAGTGCAGAACTTCATTTAGCAGTTTGTGACCATGGCTACAAGCTGAAGTAGGCCGGAAACCTGTTTCCACTTTCGAGCACTGGACTTTGCTCGCCCGCATCCCTAAGGACGAGGACCCCGGCCGAGGCCACGGGTCTCCAATGGCCCCGCTGTGTGGGCGATGAGCGAGGCCGCGCAGGCGGGCGGGAGCGGGGCCGGGCCCTCCCCGCCGCCGTGGGGGCGCAGCCGCGGCGCGGGGCGGAAGGAGCGGCGGCTCCTCCCCGCGCAGCCG
>VXAY01000699.1:217492-246726 GCA_013399855.1 Oxyruncus cristatus | reverse complement strand
GGTGGCAGCAGCGGCTGCTGCCGGGAGACGCGGAGGAAGCGCGAGGCGAGGGCGGAGCCGCGGGAGCGCCGTCCTGCGGCCCCTGCGCTGGGGAGGCGGGGGGGGCTGTCGCCGGATGCAGCGTGTCACGTTTCTGCCACCTCTGCTGGGGTGGCAAGCAAGCATTTCCTTATTGTTTTCGTATTTTCATTAAAATCTCTCAAAGGATAATCTACAGAGCTTTAAATCTGGCCGGTTCAGTGTTTTTAAACACTGAGGGCTTTTAAACCTTTTCTGCCCTGCATCCTGGAATGGACAGCGGCGGGGGTTGGGTAGCTCAGTTTTCCCGCCCTGAGTTTCCAGGTGTGTCCCACCGTCTTGTGGCCTGGCTCACGTGTGCAAAGACAGGGTTTGAACGAGGGAGCGGCTGCTGGGTGGAGGGAGTCTCTTGCCTTCGGGCAGCGTGGGTACCTTGGAGCATTCAGCACCTCTTCTGTCAGTAACAAAATGTCTCTGGAAACCTGTCCCCGACCTCACCCTTTCTATGAAGCTTGGAGTGAGTTACTTCAGACTCTGTGAAATGGCAAATAGACCAAAGCTAGTATCTGTGTGGCAGAGTTGGGGACTGTCTTCCAGATAGGACAGATGAGTATTTACCACTGCCTGCTTGCATGTGGTTCCCTTTGTTGCAAGGAATAAATGATAACAGAAATCAATTCACCTTTCAGTTGTTTTGTGGAGGGTAATAAAGTACTGCAGAATACAGACATGCTACTGCACATGCAGGGAATGCTGTATAGACAGTCTGTGGTTTTGGTTGGTCGGTTTGTTTTTATGGGTTTTTTAGCTCTTAGTTTTTTAAAATACCAAGTGTCCTAAACATTTAGTATTTCCTGCCACAAGAATGTTGGGAACTATAAAAGTAATGAGCTCTGATATTTACCAGTGTGACCGGTCCTGGGGGCTGCTTAGGGTGTGCAGTTCCTTACCTGTATAAATGGCACTTGCTGTGAGTCTTCAGCATGGGCAAAATCCAAGTGAGAGATTTGATGCCTAATCCCACAAACCCTTCCTTGCACGAGGTGTCTCGTTTGCTTTGGGTAAACAAACCAAAGTCAAACTTGCTTTCAGGAACCTGTACCAGCAAGTGGAGTTATGAGTTTTTTAATGCAAGTAACATTTGGTGCCACAGAACAAACTGCCCTTGTTTCAGACGGGAGTAGTGCTGGGTCCTAACCCAGGGGCAGGAAGGTTCATGTTCAGCTAATCCTGGCTGCCTGAAGTTTATTTTTAGTTCAGAATTAGCTGAGGTTCAATGTGAGCAGCGTTAGGGAGCATAGACCAGTTCACAGTGCCTCTTTCAGGGAGCAGCTTCAAATGATATGGGAAAGAAACAAGTGGTAAGTTTGTGGATCCTTGAGTCTTACCAGTTTTACAGCCCTTTTTATTTCTGATATCAACTGAATTTTTTGAGCATGGGAAATACTTATTTGTATATACTCTTTCAATATAATTGTGTAATACAAAATCTAAAAGTTAACTGCCTTTTTCTAGATGAGAGAAAGGTACAACCTCAGTTTCAGATTATTATCAGGAGATAGTTTTAGATTTTAGTAGTGTTTTACCTGCTGGCAAATATGAAAATTCATAAAAATGAAAAATAATATAATATTTAAAGGTATTTTCATAACTGAGCTTATTTCCTTTCATTGACTACTATCATTCTGAATTTACACCTTCATTAATAGAAAATATGCTATGAGCTCACGCTCTATACTATATATTGAATGCATAAATTATTGCAGTATTCTGATATTTAAACAGAATGACTGATAAGCTTTCCAATGAAGGCAGTATCTTACACGAAAAGTGAAAATTATCCCAATAATTTTGGAAGTTGAAATGCGAGCTGTGCCTCACACACAGACGTTAGGTACACGTCCCTAATGCGGTGCCCGTCAGAACTCTGGTAAAGGCATATTATTCCAGCATCTTTTAGCTATTGCTTTTATGTAACATCTCCGTCAGGAATGTCTAGCCATTTAGGGGGCACGCGAAGGAAAACATACCTCCATTCCTGGTGTGTTCTGACCGCGCCTGGAAACAGCTGGTTTCTGAGAGGTGGCTTTTTGCTGACAGAAGTTGACTTTTGTCTCTCTTGTCTTTCAGTGCCCACCTCGTGCCCTCCCTCCAGTGCCAAGGTAAAATCAGTGCATTCTGTGGAACTGGTCGTGGTGCTGTACTGCAGTGATTTTAAAAGTAATGAAGAGAAATAAGTTTATTAAACATATGAGTAGTAACAGTTTTAAAAATAATTGCTTCTCTTTCTAATTTTTGTCCCACAACACTTTACAAGAAATGGAAAGCATTTTAAGATTTTGCAGAGGCTGAGAAATTTTACTATATTACTTCAGTTTTAATACTGAGAGATAAATCCTTTAAAAAGTTTCAGACAAATATTACAGTTTTATTGTCTACTGTAGTTGAACTGATGTCCTTTTCAATCTCTTCTCACTTCCCTCTTTGTTTTGTTTTATGTTCCTTTGTTTGAATCACAGATCCCTCAGAACGGGAATTTCTGACATTAGTCTAGATATTCTTGAATAGGGATATAGGTGTCTACCAGTTTGATGTAGCATAGGTAAAAAATTGGGCTTTTTTTTCAGTGTGGAAGTAGGGTTGTTATGACACAGTACTTTAGAATTCTTTCAAAGTACCTGAAAGTAAATGTGATGTTTACAGTGTTTTTTTAGTAATGTATGGGCTCAAATGTTTTATAACTTTTGTTGGTTTGTTATATATCAGGCAGTAAGACAAGTTTTAATTAGCCAGGTGATTAAAGCTTTTAATCTGATCCCCAGCCAGCCAATCAAGAAGCTGTGCCTAGACACCAACAAAGTGTTGAGTCTTGATGATCGCTTTGTACCCTTAACCCTGTTGTAACAGCTGCTCAGAAAGAGGAGCAGGGATAAGGAAAGGAATCAAAGAAGCAGCAGTGTGAATTTCACTGTGGTGAATTGCAATTCATTCAAAATTAACTTTCTTCTCGTCTTTGTTCCTTTTACACTGCATGTCAACACCTTTTCTCCTTAAATGTGAAGTGGAAGCCAAGGTGAGTTATTAAAGAGAATTATAAACATTGGTAGTTCCTTTTGGTGCCACACATTCTCTCTTTAAAGATAGAGCCTTATACTTTTCCTAAATGCAGGCTGATTGTTTAAAGTGCATGGATACCTGTGCTGCCATTGCTAGAACTGTCATTTTCTTTGTTCTCTGTTGTTTGCTATTTCCATCAAGGTATCTGAAATGCTGGCACTGTGCTTTAAACAATAAGTTTATTTTTCAGAGCATTATTGAGAGTACTTGACTTTTCCACTTAACACAAGTGCATGTGTGTATTTAGCTTCTGCCACACATAAGAGATATTTCTTAATCCTGTTTTCCTACCATCTTTTCTACTTCTTCTCCTTGTGTGAACTGGTGAATTATCATCTTACCTGTAAAAGGTGAAGGATGTCATAATTTGTAAAAAAGAATCTATTTCTTAACTTGCAATGGAATGGCTGTTAAAAGAAAAAAGAAAATGGAGTTTTCTCCTTGCTGTGCACCCATACTTCTGTTTTATGTTGTGCAGATGAAATTCCACTCAGTCGTCCCAAAAAAAGGAAACCCAAAGGAAAGACTCCATTAGGTAAGGTCCTGCCAAGACTGAAAACTGTTCTTTTACTCTTTTTTTCCTCTATCAATTTTTTGCATACTTCCTTAAATAGTCATTTCCAGCTGTAAGATGCTTACATTTAATGTGTTAAGAGCTTGGCTTTTTGAATGAACTAAGATAAAACTTACTTAACAGTTTGGCTCAATTTCAGTCCTTGGCTAAATAAAGTCACAAGTTAATCATTCCATTATCATTGAAGAGTTAGTTAGGAGTCTAAAAGATGACTGGCATCAGAGCTTTGTATTTTTACAAGAAGCAAATCTGCAGAACAAATGTATTGTTTTAAGCAAGATTATGAGTCTGATCTATTTTGATAAAGCAGAACATGTTAACAGTATCTAGTGGATTTCTGTAACCAGTTGATTTGGGTTCTTATAAAAGTTTGATGAGTAAACTGCTTTTATTTGCTTGAAAGTGTACAATGAGGCCTCACTGAAAGACCTTTAAATGCAACAAGTAGAGCTGTTGCTAGCAGGATTTCCCAAGGATTAAGTTTTGTTTACTGTTGTTTTCAGTGAGCTGAATGATGATGCAAAGTACACCTTGACTTTTGCCGTTACTTTGCTGGTTAATTTTGCATTTTAGCACAGTAAAACTTTATAAAAGGTGGGTAAACCTGTGCTTGAAGTGAAAACAAAGATCGATTCAGTTCTTATCATAAAAATGGCAGTTTTTGAAAGAGCTTGCCAATCAAAACCACTACAGAGCTATAAAAAAACAGATGTGATGTAAAATGGAAAAGTAACTTTCTGCTTCTGGTCATGTCTTTCTTCTGATCATGCAAATTGATGCTACTGGTGTTAGAATATTTAATGAATTCATGTTAACCTCTCACAGAAATGTAGTTCCTCCAAAGTATAATAGTTCCTCTCTCACACTGGAGTAAACATTCTTTAGTGTTGTTTTTCTTCTCCTCCCTTTATTCTTGTGGAGTATGTTTAACATTTAAATTTTCCTTTGATTTGATGCTATTTTGCCTTAGCACATATCTGTGTGGATCACTTTTAAACTGTTCATTTTTGCTTGTCCCTTGCATCATAATCTTTGCACGTAGAAAGGAGAAATATAGAGGTATAGTTGTTTCCTGTGGTAGATTTCTTTCTGTCAGGCCTCTGCTGTATGCCCAAATGGGACTTGTGCTGCTTCTTGGCTACTTAATTTCCTCCTAAGCACGAAACTGTTAGGGTGAGAGGAGGGTTGCTAGCCATCCCCCTTGTATGTTCCTTCTTACGGCATTTGATTCCCCACCCTTATATTTCCTAGCCAGTGCATTTTCATCTCAGTTGTGGCTCAGCCGGGCAAATACAGGCATTTGCACAGTGTAGTAAACGGCAGCTTTTTCCTGCCTGTTTTCTCGCTGGCTCTGAGTTGAGGTTGCTGGATGTTTTCCTCTGGTTTCCAGATGGCATCGTCCAAGCCGCGGTCCGGCGGCAGTCGGAGAGCAGTGAGCCCCTCACTCCTGAACACCAGGATGTCCCCCCGCAGAGGAAACGTAAGAAGAAGAAAGTACCCACTGGTACGTGGAACAGTTGTAGATTGGAAAGAGCACTGAATAAAACCTGGTGACGCAGAAATGTGATTGGCTTAAAACATTTCACGTGCTTTTGTACTTAAATCACCTGAAAGTAGTAATCCCTGAGTGAATGGCAGCTTAGAATTCCAGTTTCTGATGTCAGATTCCATAGGGTACAAACCTCCAGGAAAATAATGGCAGTACAGTCTTGGAAGTGATAAAATAGATACTTTACATCATTTAAAGCTCAGAAGGTCATAAATTTTTTTGCCGCTCTGTTTATATAATAACAACTATTTATGTATTTAAGTGCATGTATTTCCGTTTTTATGAAAGCTCTGAAACTTTCATGTTGTGGGTTTCTCTTTTAAATCTTCAGATTCTGAGACCTCTTTTACCCAGCAAAATGTTGCATCCCTATTTCAGAATGGAAATGGCATGGATGTCCCTGAAGCTGAAGAAACAGTGGTCCGCAAACAGAGGAAAAGAGCAAAGTGAGACAAAACTAGTATAGCTCATAATTCGGAACACGCGTGACAGTGACTGTGGCCGAGTAGTATTTTACATTGTCACATTACAAAAACATAAGATCTTGAAGCCCGTGATACTGTTCAGCCTGTGGCAGTTCTTTCCAGGGTTAAGATCTAACTTTCTTCACCTGTTTGTTCTGTGCATACCTGGATGCATTACAGTTCTGACTGCATTTTCATGAGCCTAATAGTTCAGTCATATATGTGAAAAAATTAGAATGTGTAACCACTTTCTTTCATTCTTACTGTCTTTTTCTTAATTTTATGTGAGTTAGCATATTTTTTCCCCAATTGTTCCGGTTTGTTCTAATTGTTAATCTTTTGACATGGGATTAGCTTTATGGTTTTACTTAATTAACTCCATGAGAACTTTAGTCCTTAAAGTTGTAAATGGGGTAATATCATACAGGTCAGTAGCCTGGTCAGTTCTTAGCAGTCAAGTTAAATGTTCATAGGAGCCTTTAGGTTTTACATGTTACTTCCTATTCTTTCTCTACCCCATTGCATGTTCTGTGCCCACAGGAAACCTCGGCCGGCCGAAATGCAGAGCCCCAATGAGCTGGAAGTGGAGGAGGAAGACATCATTGAAGATGAGCACAGGAAGAGCCCAGATCAGCAGCCTGTGTTTGCTGCTCCCACTGGAATCAGCCAGCCTGTCAGCAAAGTGTTTGTTGAGAAAAATCGTAAGTTCATCTTGTGATTTAAGTCACTTATTGACATCCCTGCAATTAGAGGAAGCACTGTTTATTGTATTTAAAATCCAAATACCGTAGTATTGGGAAGAATTTTTTAAAAAAAGTTGTCCCGAACAAAAATTATTTGGAAATAAGTATGCATGATAATTTGTCAACACTGAATGCTAGTGTTGCTGTGCTGGCATTTGGTTGAATGTTTGAATTCCACGGTGTGTGTGAAAAGTTTCAAAGTACCAGTTTCAAAGTACCCAGCTGAGCTTATTTGACTTAAACTGTCACAGTACCTTGAGAAGAAATTATTATCTATAAAAAGTCTTTCCAGTGGGAGTTTTTTGATGAGTGTTTGGGTTTTTCTGTTGTTTTGGGGATTTGGTTTTTTTTTTTTGTACCAGGGAACACTGAGTAATTTCCCAAAGTGCTTTGCACATTCTTTGCACATTCAGGTCTTAGCCTGACCACCAGGATGCATCACTCTGACAGAGGCATCCTGGTGTCAATGTACGCTGACAAAGGGCGGGAAGGGACTGGCAGGAGAAATTTTCTGATGGAACTTCTGAAGCTTCTGGCTTTTTAATCAGAAAGGATGATGAAAGGTAGCAGTACTCATTAAAACTAATTTCCTCATCCTTTCAGGGCGTTTTCAGGCAGCTGACCGTGCAGAATTGATTAAAACCACTGAAAATATCAACGTACTTCTGGATGTCAAGGCTTCATGGACTACCAGAGATGTTGCCCTCTCAGTGCACCGAAGTTTCAGGTGAAAGATAAATGTTCTGATGTAAATAAGCAGAAATCAGTGTTGGAGTTTTGGTTTTTGGTTTGTTTTTTTTTTTTCCCCCTGAAAATTAATGCCTTTTCTCTACCATTTGCATGTATCTTTATTTCTTTTGGATATTGCTAATAAGTGGTGGTTCAGGATGCAAAAGATAGAAAGTTTATCACTCTTGTACATTTTGGTATTTGTTGTCAAGAATATGTGTTCCTAGTTTAGACATCACATGCAAAATACAGTTATAAAAAGAATAACTAAGAAAGTCATATTGCAAAAAGACTCAGACGAAATCTGAATAGAAAGAGACTGATCTGATAACCAGAATATTAGAGACCTAAAAAAAAAAAGTTAGAAATTAAGACTGACCCATCAGGCGTATCACCAGAATAAAAATACCTGAATTCAGATAGTTTTCAGAGAAAAATCCTTGTTGGTGAAAAAGAGGAAGAAGTGAAATTGGACTAGGGGAATAACTTTGCACACTGTAGCAAAAAAATGATGTGTTTTTTTTAATATGTGGTTGTGTTGTGCTCCAGAATGGGAAGATCACAAACATTTTATTCTCTTGGGTATTTTAGCTGTGAGCCTACGCTTCCTTTTCAAGGTTTTCCTTAGCAAGGAAGATAATGAAAAGACTGCCTTGGGGACAATTTTAAGGCCATTGACTAAGTGTAAGGGGCAGTGCCTTTGGAAAGCTACAGGCAGTGAGTGAAAGTATTTGATTCCTGAAGCAGTAATGAAGCAAAGGCAAAACATCTTTGTTTACTTTAAGTGCTCAGGTTCTGGTGCAGTCTGTTATGGGAGGATGCAGAAGTCTTGTTGCTTAGAATTTTTAAAACTATATCGGGAAAAGCATTTAGAAACAATTTCTGAAGGGCTCTGAAAAGCACGGTCGAACAGATGGATTCATAGGCCTTTTCTATCTATCTATAGGTCTTTGCTAATTCAAGATATTAAAAGTGATCTAATGTTCTTTTTCCTTTCAGGGTGATGGGACTCTTTACCCATGGCTTCCTTGCTGGGTATGCTGTATGGAACATCGTTGTAATCTACATTTTAGCAGGACATGAGCTTTCCACAGTTTCTAACCTGCTTGAACAGTATAAGACAATAGCATACCCAGCTCAAAGTTTGTTCTATTTTTTGCTGTCTATCAGTACAGTCTCAGCCTTTGACAGGTAAAATATATTTGTATTTGAAAGGTGTGTGATTTGCGTACAATATGTTTCCTTTCTATGGCGTGTTTTGATCTGCTGTTGATGAGTTAATGTGATATACTTAAAGAATGATTTTACACATGGCTGGCTATAGAGAGAAAGGCTGTACTTGTGCATCCAGACCTTTCTTACTCCTTTCTGTCTGCTGCTTGGACCCTGCTTCAAGGAACTGGGACCGTTTATTTCAGTCTTTCTTGGATTTGGTATAATGAGGGCCATTGCCATGTGTGTGGGCTAATAGTTGGGTATTAAGGCACTGTAACAGAGGCAGACAAAGTACCTTGCAAAAGGTAAAAGAACAATAGAATACTGCTAGAGGAGCAGTATCATTGTCTTACTGGGCTGTGTTAATGACTCTTGGTTTTGTTATCAGGACTGATTTGGCAAAAGCCTCAGTTGCAGTGAGGGGCTTTTTTACCCTAGACCCAGCAGCAGTAGCCTCTTTCTGTAAGTATTTTGAAGTGGATAAGAAGTTATCCAGGAAATATGGTAAATGGAAAACTCCTATGTACTGTTTTTAGTGAAATCTCCCTTCCGGGTTATTTTCTGCTTTAGAATAAGTGACTTTGTAGTTGAAAATAGCAAAGCCCGTGAACATTTTGCTACACGTTTTTTTAAAGCATCTGCAGTAGTGGGATTAGTGGGACTGTTAAGTGAGATAGTTCTTTCCCACTTCTGAATACAGAACACAAAGCTAACAAAAAAACCAGAACAAGATGCCACCTTTGATGTAACTGATGAATTGCAAAAGTGCAGAAACCAGACTTTGATGGGTCAGAAATGTTGAAGAAGAGAGAATGAATTTAGGGAGACTATCATTGGAGGCAGTGGAGTGAAAGGAAAGAAAATGTAGTGATTAGTACCATGTCATGATGAGACAGCATTTTGTGGGTTTATATCTGACATTACTAATTCCATTTCTTCCAGTGTACTTTGCTGCTCTTATCTTATCCTTAAGCCAGCAGATGACATGTGACAGAATCAACCTCTACACACCACCTTCGGAAAACGGCAGTATCTGGTAGGAAACTTAAGAAACCACTTCTGTAAATTATAACGTATCTCACTGAATAACCTTAGTCAAACTGCTGGATGGAAAAGGTCATACAATACATATAAGAAAGTATTTCATTACTAAACCTGCCTTTGTTTGAGCTTGTCCTGAACCTTTGATAATTTCACTGAAAAAGAAAAACTCAAGGATGGGTTTGTCGTGTTGGTTGCAAATCCATTATACCTCAAACAGGAGCCTGTTGGAGTGATGCTGGAAATGTCATCTGGCAGGAACCCTAAGAATCTCTTAGGGTTAGCTTGAGAAACGGGACCTACTGAGGTGAACCTTTTGGGTTCAAGGGCTTGACATTCTGTAGAGAGTCAGCACTGTTTTTGAAGGAGATAGCCCAGGATGCATGACAGACACAGCTGACTCTTAAACCTAAAGCATTGTTTCGTTCTAGGTAATCCCATCCAAAGCTGTTACTTTCTGAAGTAGATATTAATGGACTGCTAGTAGCATGAGTTTTTAAACTAGACCAGAAGTAGAACAGAGAAGTAGAACAAAAGCATTTATGTGAAAATTTGCTGGTTTGGGCAGTTAGTTTTGGAGTTTTCTTTTAGGGCTTCTATAAATGTTTGTTGTAAAAAGCCTAGATTCTAGTAACAAAACCACAACCTGCTACTGTTATGACATTCTATTAAGAAAAGTGTCAGTTAACCATCTAAGCTAAATCATACCATCTTAAAGCCCCATCTCATCCACCCCACAGCATCTATACACAGATCCTTGCACTGGCTTCCAAACAGACTTTACTGGCTTGCCGTTCACTTGCCTTGCTGACTCATGAGGAAGTACTTCAAAGTAAGATGGACTGATGGTATTTTGTGGTGCCTTTCACCACAGTTAAATTTGACCATGAATTTTGATTTTTATTTTCTGTCTCTTGGCCAAGAAAAGGAATTTGCTGTTGAAATCTACAAGTGGACATTCTCTGTGAGATATTGGGGTTTCTTAGCTGAGTCACTGTCTTTGGTAATCATTCTCTTTGCCAGGCCTTTGCAATGCAAGACCATCATGAGCGTACAAGTAGTTCTGTTTTCACATCTGGCTTAGCAAGCTCGTTTTGATGTCTGAGTACCAGTGAACTGACTGATGGGTTGATGTGTTTTTCCCAGGACTGCAGGTACAGAGGAAGAAATTGTTCATTCATGGGTTGTGGTGAATCTGGTAGTGTCTGTTCTAGTTGGGACAAGTTGGATCTTCTTGTCTTACCGACCAGAGCTAGACCACAGTGAAGGTAGGAAACATTAATAGACAAAATTGTTTATAATAAAGCTTGTTTTATAATAAAGCTTGTTTATTCAAGCTTTTATCTGCTGAACCAAATGCTCTGCATTTGGTGTTCAAGACTAGTCCTGAGAAATTTTGTGACTGAATGAAAACAAGCATCTCTTAGCAACCTTCCACAGCAAATGCTTCTTAGGATGCTGGTGTCTGTGTTTGGTTTTATAAAGGATAAACATTCATTTAAAAAGGAAAAGCCTTATTTGTCACATCTGAAGCAACATGAATTTTGAAACATGAGAGCACGTCCCTTTTTCATTGAAGGGAAAAACAAATTTTACTTTAACAGTATTTTAAATATTTGAAATGTATTTATTCTACTTGTGTTTTAAAAAAATTCCCTAGTGTCATTAATGTTCCTTTTGCAAATGCTTAATGCATTTCAAGCTCAGTATTATTTCCAGTAGAACACTGGAACAACCAAGCTTTGAAAAGTCAGATTTGCGCTTGCAGAACAGGACTTCAGATGAGGACTGCTTGTATTGGTCCAGGCTGCAGGAAGGGGCAAGCAAGTTCTTTTCATAGAAGAAGCTTTGCTAGAGAATAGGCCTTCTTCCTTTTGTGTTCCAACTGGGATCCAAAAGGTGTATTATAACTTAGCTTTCCTGTCAAGTGCATGCAGCCTCTGTGACTTGAAGGTATGCTGCTCATAAAAATCCAAAGTTTCAACTTAGAAGTGACAAGAAGTGACACTATCGCAAGAGCACCACGAATTGAAGCACAGATTTGTGTTTGGGAGACTGAAGACTGAACATGCTTCCTGAAGTTGCTTTAGAATTTTAATGTACAGGTGTGTCTGTATTTCACCTGGTCCCAGTTACTATGCTTATTTCTAATAACTCAGTGAGTTAAAAAAACATGAATAACTACGTAGCAGCCTTTACAGTCCTTGATGGTAAAACTTATAATAGATGTTTAAATTGTTTTTAAACCCATTTTTTAAAATAATACTTATTCAAGGAATACAGTGGCAGAATTTTACTGAAGTTTTGATAAACTTTTCTGATGTTTACGTGTGCCTAGTAAGATTGGAAAACTTCTTCAGAAATTTCCAGAGAGAAATTCATTAGGGCTTATCCCAAATAGTAGAGAAAGTTCAGTCTGCTAAGGGTAGTGTAGCAAAAATATGTGACTCAAACTTGAGGGAATGAACCACATTGTTGCATGTACAGACTGTGTAGCTTTACCATGTTGACAAGATGTTGGCAAACACAGCCTGGTCTATCCTATGAATGTGCAGGTAGCCAGACAAAGCACACCTATACAGTACAGAGACATAAGAGAACCCAGGTGTGAGAAAACTCGACCCTCAGCAGCACAGAGCTCCGCGAGGGCTCCCTCATCAGCTGCTTAGTGTGCCCAGCCAGTTTCTCCACCAGGAGCTCTTCACTGCTGGCCTGGGGCTGTGGGCCATGCCTGAGCTGCCGCGGTGACAGCTGTGAGCAGTATCAGTCATGCATGATGCTTTCTAAGCCAGGTTCTGCTCTTGCTGACTTAACACTGAAACATAGAGCAGATACAGCTCTAAGTGAACGAGTCTCTAAACAGAAATCTTCCTTCCTGAGTCTGACACACTCAAAACAATCCCTCAGTGCACTTCAGAGTTCTGTTTCAGTGTCCAGGTTGAATGCAGGGTGGTACTACATATGATCAGCTGCTAACATTGTCACCAGTTCTGTTAATTTTGGGGGGCAACAGTAGTTTTCTAAAGACAGTGGTGGCCCTTGTCATTGCTGAGTCGTTAATGATATGATTGAGACAAAAAAGAGGAGGCTTGGGGGAAGGCCAGGGTGCTTTTCAGGAGTAATGGAATTGTATTCAGGTGAAAGTGTTCAAAGAAAATGTGTTTGGTGGTTTTTTTTCCATTTAGAATTGATGTTTCATGCTGAAATCGAAGAATTTCCCCAGGGAGACGTCATACCCAGAGTCCAGCCATAAGTGTGGAAGAAGAACCTGCAACTATTGTAGCTGTGACTGATGGCGCAACATGTCTTGTATTATAGCTATGTATTATAATTTTCATAAAGAAAAAAATGTATTTTTGTATTGTATATATTTAATGTTGATCTTTTTATGTATGTTCCGGTTTCCAAATGTGATTGAAAACTTTTATACTTTTGCTTTTTATTTTTCAAAGCAGATTATCCCTAGTGGAAAAAGTCAAGGTTTATTTTGTCACTATTGCTACCTACATAGCCAAAGACACTATTGGGTTGCAGAAGATCAGGTGTTCTGTGCTTTTTTTGACTGTTGTAACACTCTTCAACAACCTGCTTTTATTACTAATGCTGACAGCAGTTAGCTTATCTTGGTTAAATATTCTCTAGAGATTAAAACAAATCTTACGACAAAAGTAGTCTAAGGAAGAGAAGATGATAACAAAACAGAGTTAGGAAACATAAAATCCACCAAGTTGGTAAGCATAAAATAATCTGCATTTGGGTGTCATAAAAAGTGTTTCCTAGAGTCAAGGATTGAATTGACAGAGATTTATTTTGTTTAACAGTACATAAAAGAGGACAGGTTTTTTTATCTTCATATAGTTCTCTTGACAAAGATCTTGATGGTAGGTTCTTTCAGGTTGATGTAGATACAAGAAAAAGAAGCTTTAATGTTGCAACAGTTTGGTCAGTTAATGAAAACACCCAAATACATCTTCTAATCAAACAGTTGTTTTGTGTTGCCAGTAGGATACATCCATGTCCTCTAATTTCTCAGCAGTCAGGACGCATAACTATTACAAAGCCATTCATAAGAACAGTGTTCTGATTTGTCCTTTTAGGGCAAGAACATACAGTTTTATCACTGCTCTTGCGAAAGAAACTTGAATTTCACAGATGCTGAAAATGTTGGTACTTCTGCCTATTTTGATGGAGATTGATTTCCCCCCAAATTGTTGTTTTGTGTTAGGATGGAATGGCAAACTTCTTCCTAAAATTACAAGAAAATGATTATTAAAGCACACCAAAAACTCTGCAGCAACCCACCTTCTGTGCAGTGATGTAGTTGTAATAGTGGCACTTGGTGGGTTTTGATGATGATGATAGCCAACGTTCTTTTTCTTTTATATTAAAATGGCAAAATGAAAGCATTGCAGATGTAAATAAATACATATTGAAGGATGAAACAGTCTCCTTAGTAGACACAGACAATGGCTAGTTTGAAACCATTTATCAAGAAAGTATCACCTAAAGCCCAAAATCTATTTCTATATGTTATTTAATACATACTGACTCTGCATTATTTGATTTAATATACGTGTCTACGGGTGGTTATAAAAGGTGTGCAGTTGTCAGAGTTCTCTGGAGAATTACGGAACTTTTTATAGTGGTGAAGTTAAGAGTAGCCAGATAAAAGACTTGAAAGGAAATGTCAAAGAGCTTTCTGTGCTTCCAGTGCTAGCTTTCTTTACTGTTACCTGAGTTCCTTCAAAACAAACATGGGAACATGAATAACTAGGGCTGTTACTGCCCTGTTGAGGCATTGAGTACTCTTATGTCCATCCAGCAAATTTAAGTTATTCAGAAGCTCAGTGTTCATGACATCATTTAAATGCTGTGGTAATCCTGGCAGTGAAGGAAGAGAGTTCTGCAAGAACTGAAAGATGTTCCACAGCTGTTGGCTGTGTTCTGGGGCACTCAGTTTGTTACAGGAAGGAGCCCTTAACGCTTTTGTAAATTGTTATGTGTATGTATTTTTGCAAAACTGTAGAGTGAAATTACGGCTGGCACAGCGTTGTACATTAAGATGGAGATATTCAGGGTGCTGCTCTCCTTCAGTTGTGCACTGGACGTTCTTGTAATGATTTGGCTGTAGGAGATGTGGTTTGAGGCACAAAGTGTTCTCATGTAGGCTGCCACCACACTTCCTCCTGACGTGGTGTGTTTGAGATTTCCAGAATCACTGACCTCCAGAAGATGGGATTAATAATGGCTTCTCTTTGCTGCATGACACTTCTGTCATCTTGGTATGGTAAGAAGTATAATTTTGCCCATAAAATATGGGCAAAATCAGGCAAGAGGGTGCTAGGGCATCACGTCAGTACAGGAAAAACTTGGATAACATCATTGCTTGATTTCTGACATTAAAATTAGGAATTGGCCTTCCAAGTATCCCTTAGACAGAGCAATGCTAGCCAAGAGCCAGATTCATTGTCATTGTGAAAGACAGTAGTTTGTTTAGATGGTTGAGCATGGATTGAATTAATGAACTTAATGTGATCAATACTTCAATCCAAGCTTGCCTTTCCAGTGTATCTTTTTGGGAGGATCTGAATATATCCATATTTAAATTAATGAGGTTTGAGGTTGCCATATAAAAAGCACAATAAACAGTTTGATGACTAATTATCTATTTTACAAGATATTCTTCATTCCATTAAGCCTAACAGGGGAATATGAGTGTAACTGAGCTTTTTTGGTTAGTTTCTTGGAAAGTTTTAGAATGAGTTTATGAAATAGATGTTTAATTATAGAACATGCAATATCTGTAGAAGCCTTAACTGAAATGCCTTTGTGCATTTCCATACCATTGTTTTTAATGCATTTGTGTTAATGAAAAAAACACGGATATGTTGGTGCCAATTTCTTGTTTTTACATATATGAAACAATTAAACAGTTGCTCTAAACTAGTTAGAAATTATTGTACTTTGTCCTGTTTCCAGTTGTTTAGTCTGTTTAAAATAAATCAGTCTAATTTTTCCCCAGTGCTAATATTTTGTATAAATGCAAGGTCTGAACAGGTGTTTATGGGAAAACTTTTTTCCCCTTATTTATGGCAGTGTTGTAAAAAACAGTTTTTCTTTCCCTCCCATCAGATTTCTGCTGCTGTAACTGACTTGCACTATCAGAAATGGTACTGTAAACTCCTGAAAAGTAGCAGGTAAAGTGTATTTAATCAGCTACTAGTGTATGTTTAGCCTAAAAAGAAGAATATTAAGTGGGGAATCTTGATTGCTGTCTTTAACCACCTGGTGGGTGGGTGATTACAAATAAGACGGACACTTCTTAGCTGCACAGTGAAAAGATGAGTGGAAGCGGTCACAGGCAGCATGAGGAAAATGTACCACGAGCTGCCACGGGAGTTTTGGCTCAGGGCTTGGGATGGGGGCAGAGGGGCTGTGGGAGCTCCGTCCCTGGGGCTGCCCCGGACTTGGGTTGGACAAAGCTGTGTAGCCTCACCAGAGGGCCTCCAGGGGCCCTCCAAAGCTAAAGTGTTCTGATTTTGCTCCTTACAAGACAGTTACTTAAGATTTGGTTAATTTCCACTTGGTTTAAATGATACTCTCTCAACGCAGCTGCATCTCCACATGCAGCCAGGTGTCGTTAATTTTCAAAGTGTCTTTTAAAAGTAATTTCTGTATTGATGAGATAAACTTGATTGAGGTTATGGTTAGGTCAGAATTATTGACTTGCTTATTTGCAGCAGAATGAACTTAAATGACTAAAGGCTTTGGGAGATGAGAGAAAACATCAGGTACGTAACTGTAGCTAAGCCTAAGCCTTACTTGCCTCTTACTTCTTCCTCACAGCAGTGTGAAAGGTGCTTTTGCATTCCTCGGCGCGGCAGTGCATGAAATTGGTCCGTGAGTCCACAGACACTTGCCAGAAGTCTTCCTTTTCCCTGGGTGTTAATGTTCTGTGCTGTTCATGTCCCGCTCCGCCTCAGCCCTCAGCAGGCTTCCCGCCCTCCCCGCGCGCCGCCGGGGGGCGCGGCCGCCATGTCGGTCTCGGCCTGAGGGAAGGGGCCGCCATGGTGGGGCTGCGACCCGGGCGGGAAACCCGGTCACAAAGAAGGAATTCCCCCGTGTTCCTAGCACGAGCAAAACTGCCTGCTTTAATAATTCCGTACTTTATGTAATCTTTTCTTCAAACTTCGAAAGTTGCAGAGTCCTCCCTCGGTCAGACAACTCCCTGTAGTTTTCCTGTACTGTGTGCAGTAAAGTGGAAAGGAGCACGGCTTTTCAGATGGATGCAGACAGCTCTCAAACAGTGGTGCAGTCTGTGATGGCTCCATCAGCTACTGCAGGACAACAGCTACCTCCCACTGTTAAAGCATTTAAAGAAAACTCATCCATAGCTGACTTCCTAGATTTCACATGGGCTAATGGAAATCTGCCTGTAAGGATATTTTTGACTGCCTGAAACATGAGAACTAGAAAGATAATTGATATCCGAATGTAGAATAAAAAAAAAAAATTAAAATAAACTGTAGTAGATAAACTTAGCATTGACACTCTTGATCCATATGTTATATAAAGTTTGATGAAAAAGGAAAGCATACGCATCCAGCCAGTAATCCATTCTCCCCTATTGCAGATGAATTTCATGAAAGGGCAAATGAATTACAGTAATCTGGATTTGTGGGTAAATCCAGTAGTAATGGTGTATTGTGTAATCATATATAAAAATAAAACCACCACTCCATTTTTCAGGAACTTCATGGGACTTTTGGATAAGAAACATCTGATTTATAGAGTAGAATTAGTTGTTTTCATTTGGGAATGATGGTGGTTTCTACAGGAACCTGTTTAAACCTGATATTCTTTCCTTCATCCTGTCTCAAGTTTCTGGATAGGTTTAATTATGTTAAATACCAAATGTTATCCTGCTAGCAGGTTTTTAGTAGACCACCTCAATTTTCAGTGCTTTCTTTTTAAATCTTTAAGTCTTTGCTTGTCTGTTACATCAAATTGGGTTCTTACTCATAGTCCTTTGAGGTCTTTCTTGCTCAGTGTGTACTATTCCTGCATTTTAGTAGTTTTTCCTCATTCATACAGGATAGGGATGGCCATCGTCAGGACAGGTCATTACAGCTAACTTAATTGCTTTAGAGGTTTATTAGACAGCCTAATATACTTTAGTAAAGCTACTTACTAGCATTGAAGGCAGGGTATGTTTAGGTATCTGCCTCTTGTCAGAGCCATTCAGAACAATGGTTTGAAAATGCTTTCCCATGATTTTACCCATCCTCTAGGTTAACAACTGCTTTGATAGCACTTGAAGAAAAGAGGGGGTGGGAAAAGAGAGGTAAGGTAAAACTTGGTAATTAAAAAAAAATTACTTCTGTTCCTCAAGTGGAGGAAATTGCTCTCTCTTCAATGAGTATTTTTTGCATTAAGATTTTAAAGTGAGTAAGTTGTGTAGCAGATCAGGTTGATTTGGAAGAAGTCACTTTTATTTTCTGTGTTAATCCATTCAGTCAGAAATTCACAAAGTGCTGTGGTATCAGACCAAGACAGTGAGACTCAACACCACTGAGCGTATATTCATGACAATGCTAATTAAGTTTTCTATTATTACAGGTATTTTGATATTTTACACAGTGTTAAATGCTAGCATAAAGAGAAGTGGCAGCAAAAAACCCATTTGTGTTGTTTTCACAAGTATTTCAAAAGGCTGTAAACTTCTGTTTTATTGCCCATGAGATTTTGCAAATGTGTTAGTTTTATAAGCCCCTTGGAAAATATGTTACAATGAGCCTAAATGTGAGATACTTGCAAATTTCAAGTCCAAGTACAGTTCTAGTTCATACGCTCATTACACATCATTAGTGTGAGAGTAAACAAATGTTCTAATAAATAAATAAATAATTGTGCTAAAAACTATGTGAGCTTGGAATAGAAAGTCTCTGCAACTTGGCTCTTAACAACACAGATCACACATCTCAGATGTTGAAAACACTAACTGTATGCAAAACCTTCAGATTTTTCAGTAGAACTGTTTCCAAGATCATCTTTTCAGTGGCAGGTATTTGAAACCTTCTTAACAGAATGATTATACATTTTTTTTATGCTAATATTTATTTGCATTATTCCTTCACAGTTCCTAACAATTCCTATCACAGTTAACAAGAAACATCATATCAAACCTTTCAGCAAATATAATCCAGGGACTAACTTCTAGTATTTCTGGTTATTTTAAGGTCTACTAGAAGTCACAGTACCTCTTAATTGCGTTTGTTCGAAAATACTGTAGTTGTTGACAAGCTGTAGTTCTAAGAGTAAAGCCTTGTGAGCTTTTTAACTTAAAATAATTGTATTTCATTTTTTTCTTAAAAAGTTATGTCAGTACAGAATTGGAACAGCATTCAGGAATGTTTTTTTTTCATAGAAAGAGACAGCAGCAAAGTAACTACACTGGAACACATGGTTGTTTAAATCACTTTGTACTGACATTGTTATTAGTGCCCAAGTTCACTTCTATAGAGTTGGGAGCACTGTTGTTTCATAGAAGCTCACAAATACTAGCCAGTTAAGCTGCCTGAAGTCTTTTACAGGGTTGGGTTTTTTTTAAGAGTACTAATATTTATTCAGAGGTCTGTAATTAAAATATGTACTTCATTTGTGTTCTCACTTGTTTGACTTGGTTTTTCCATGTACTGTTAGCCAAAAGTTACTTGTAGATGCTATCTAATGTATTTGACTTGCGAACAGTCCAAATTTGTCGCGGTTAAGAATTAAGAACATAGTGTTTGCATGAAAATAATAACTTCTCCAAAAGTACACAATTAAGTTATTCGTATTTTTATTATCAGAGTAATTTTCTAGTTTAGACAACCATTATTTTACCTATTGATTGAAATAAATATGAAATTTATTTCCTGCAGTAACGAGAGGCTGTTTGTATGACTGGACTATGGTGAAAATAGAAGTACAATAACTACAGAAATAAATGGAGGCAGATAAGGTAAGTTTATTGACAGGTTTTTAATCTTCAGTTTCACGTGTTAGTTTAAGAAATATAGAGCTCTCTTCACAGCATAATGAGTAGACTCAAGTTTGTTAATACTTTTATGTAGTCAGTTAGAATTTTATGTCTCTCTCAGGTTTCCATATTGGTCATTTGGCCTTCAAGGCCTTGAGGCAAAGCTGCTGGCAAAACAGCGGTACAGACAAACTCAGCTATGGAAGGGCTGGAGACTTAATGTGGCATGTTGTTTATGGTGAAAATTTGAAATATATCCATTCGATATCTATTTATGCTTTTTTACTACAGTTGTAACTTCCATCAGTAAAATACTAGTGGCTTTGGGACACAACTTTTGCTCCAAAATGATGAGAAAATGCAGCTTTTTTTAAAAAAAGCTTTTGTTCAGTTTGAGTTGCCTGGTGAGAGATGAGAACTTTCTGAATTTTAGGGAGAAGAAAGACAGCTTTTCATCTGACTTCCTTGGGGATATTAGGTGCTTGTTATGGCTGAATCTATCCAAGGGAATTTAACTGTGCCTTGCAGAACAGTCTTGTTTGCCAGCACCAGTGCCGGTGAAGCTTAATGCATGTTGCCTGTTCTTTTAAGACAACAGTATTAAGTTGTGGTAAATTCTGGTGGTGAACAGGAATACAGTATAAATAAAAATATGTACAGTAACTTTAGATTGGTTCTTCAAAATTAACCCGTACCTGCTATAACTTGAGACTTACTTTGCATAGTAAGAAGTCCTCAGATTAACTGCTAAAATGACACAACAATAAATGGAGATGCAAAAGCACAAATTTGTACTAAGAATATAGACAAATGCAAGAACATGAATCACACTTCCAAGGAGCTTAACTTCTTTGGGAAACATGCAGTATTAAAACTGCATGAAAAATGATGCACAGCTAACTTTTGGCAAATATGACAGCATGTCAAGAGAGAAAAAATGTCTTTTAGGAGACAAACATTTATTCACATAATCAACTAATTTGTGCAGTCTCAAATATCAACTTGGAAGTGGAGGTTTTCTCCTTGCTAAAATGATTTGAATCATAATGATAAGACAAATCGTTTAAGTAACATCACAGACAATACCCAAGTCTGGATTCAGAAAGGCAAGTGGACCGCAGCAATATGAGCTGAAAATACAGTACAGAGTAAGATTACAGCAGGAAATCTCTTGTTAAGAAACACTTTGAAAGAGAGAGGTAAGCATTCAGCCATACTCTATATAGTTTTCCTTACGGTCAGAGTGAGGCACGCCTGCACTTCGTGATGCCCACACAGGAAGCAAATGAAATATGGCCACTTCAGGGCATGTTCAAGTATATCTTGTCTGTTTTAACCATACAAACTAAAGCAGCAAATACAAATCACATTTTCCTTCTCTGAAGCACAGGAGAGGTATGATTGTTCAGTATTTATTTAGAATTCCCAGTCTGTATCATCTTGATTTGCAGTCATATGTTCAAGTCCAGTCCCAACTGCTGTTGAGGGCAGTGTCAAGAACTCTGATCTGTTATTTTGAATAGGAGGTGGCAATAGAGACAGTAGTGAATTCTGTGTTTGTTCTTTTATCTAAAAAAAAAAAAAAGTTAAAACAGGGCTGCACATAAAAGTCTCCATAACCTTGCGACTGACTTCATTAGAAGCATGTGAAATCAGAGCCATGTTTTTGCATGTTACAATACTGAACATAACAGGATGAGAGGTTGCACTTTCCTCACTTTAGAGTAAGTTGAATTAGTCTTTCAAGACCAATTAAATTAGCTTTGCAGTTCTGATTTAAATTTAGAATATTAACCATTATTCTTATTAGTTAGGCTGACTTTAGTTAAGCTAAACCAACTTTATCAAAGGGGAAATGGATTACTCTTATGCTTCCTATACTCTATAAATGCCATTTTGTTAAAAAAAAGAAGTCTGAAGCAGGTATGCTGTTACAGGATGCTTTTTGGCTCCAGGTAACTTAATTATTTTGTAATCCAACTTTCTGTGGCTTATTTAGGTTATAGCTGTGTCATTTTACAAAATGTAGTAAACTCACCTGTTTGAAGAACGTATGCGAAAGCAAACTGCTTGCTGAAGGCCTGAATCATAAAATGAACAATATAATTATGTTTTGGAAAGTAAAATACTGCTTTTGGGAAATGGGCCAGACTGACAAGTCAATTTAAGCTCTGTGGTTTTTCATCCACAGGAGAAATACAAAGAATAAGAAAAGAAGCACACAAATCCTACATTCTATGCCGCAATTTGTTGTGAAAGCACTACTGATGAAATCTATTTTTAAAGGCTTCTTCGCATTTCTGTTTAACAAGGAATTTAATGCCTCATTCAAAAGAGACATAGGATTGAAAATGGATATTTCATATTTCTGCTTTTTTCTTAGACAAAGTGCATGTTTGAAAATTACATTTTACAAAGCACATTCATATTACAAGAATTCAGGGGTCAAATTACTTTAAAGCATGGTTCCTTTGTCAGACAGGATAATCCTTAAATTACAAAACCAAGCATAAGTGAATTGTTTTACATAGTACATCTGGTCTGAAATTCTGACTTTAACAGCATTCAAGCAAATACTGTATCCTAAACTGTGGGCTATCCTTTGTCTTAGACTGAAGTGACAAAAAATTAGTTTTCACCAGAAGGTTACCTTTTCTCAGGGTCCTGTTGCAAGCAAAGTTCTACCAAGTTGTGGAAAGCAGGTGAGAATGTTTTGGAAAAGGGAATTTGTAGTCTTTCACTGGTCATTGTGCGTGTCATGCTCTCACCAATTCCAGAATCAACCCCTGATCGGGAATTCTTCATCCTGGATTCCCCCCGGGGAAAGGTATTTATATCCCAAGGATAGTATGTGGGACCTTTCAGCTTTTGCAGCAGCATCTAGTAGGAAGGAATAGCAGTATGAGAGTTCAACAAGGGCTATTCAGGCTAAGCTGTGAAACTCCAGGAATGGAAGGATTATTTGTTCTAGAAAGAAGCATGCATATTTGAAGTAAAAAAAGCAGCCACTACTTCCAACAGTAATGGCATTGGTTTCGCTGAGTAAAACAAAAAAAAAAATGCTCAGCATGTTTTGAAGTAGAAATAAGAGTTTGGCATCATACCTGAGTGCGAGGCATATCCTGAAATGGAACGTGCCCATTGGCCAATTCACACGCTGTAATTCCCACGCTGTAAATGTCAGACTTCATGTTATACCCAGACAGATCCTGTGACAGGAAGAAAACACTACTGATCACTGATGCCACTGAGTGGTGCCAACAAAAATACAAGTGTCTGTTTCAAGACAAGATTCTAATACCCTGTAATCTACACTGTATTGAAACAATCAAATTAGAAAACCTCAGACTCTGTTAGGAATCTGATGGTTGTAGTTTCCAGGAAGGTCAGGTAAAGAGACTTCGTACAGCATCACCTTACCCAGAGCTTTAAAACTGGTTCTCTTTAGGAGAATTAAAAATTCAGTACATGTTGTAGTTTTAAAACTTTCAGTTCAACATCTTCCATTGCATTTCTACAAGCAGACTTAAGTTAGAAGTTTAGTACTGCCACTAACATTTAAGAGGAAAAATTAAGTGTTATACCAACCTGTCTCAGTAGTTCAGGACTCAGCCAAGGAAGCACGGATGTACTAAACTGGGGGAAATCATATACCACCTTTGACTTTTGTCCATTGTTAACTAAACTGTAGAGGTTGTTTAGACCAGAGAGAGAAACCAGCCCATCCTTTGAAATCAGAATGTGGCTAGCTTTAATATTCCTGTAACATAAATAAGAATTACTCAAAGCACTATTAGAGTACAAAGGCTTTCATATTTCATTAACTTACAGTGAGATGTTACCGTGAGTTCTATCTAGCAGATTATTTTCATGGAAGTCCTTCACTCACTATGAGTTGTCTTTTTAATACAGTCCCAAAAGAGAGGAGATGATCAGAAAAAAAAGTGCCAGAAACTGGAGAAGGGCCCTTCTTCCTTGCAAAGGGTGTAAACTAAGGAAGCCTGTTCTACAACCCTGGTTCTCTTCCACTTCAAAGAGACAAAGCCAGGCAGATGTATTATCCCTGTAACAACTGGCTTGAAATAATGTATGGATACAGCTCCTGTTAAGCTTTTACAAACTTGGTTCTACTTAATTGAAAAAAAACCCACTTCTGCACTGTCTGACACAAGAAGGTATATGGAAAAAGGAAGGAGACAAGCTGAGATGCTGTAATCTGATTCTTACCTATTATCATTCTCCTACCTGTGAATATATCCATTCTGGTGCATATAATTTAATCCTCTGATTGCACCAAACAGAATGTTCCCTATCAAAGCTTCACTCATTCCTTCAGGAAAGTAAGTCTTCAGCAGGTGTCTAGCTGAACCTGAAAGTGAAAAAAACCCACTAGCTAAGCCTAACAAGTCTTGTTAAATTACTTGTCTGTGCTTGCTTCATTGCATACATTCATCAAGAGCAGCATTCTCAGCTTTATATTGTCTGTGGTACATCAAGAACACTTATTACATGGATGGAACTGATCCAGTTCCATCAGGCAAAGATCACACTCACATCATGCTTCTGTTAACTGAAAGTCTATGCCCAACCTGTACTCAATCTAGATAGGTTTTCTGTTGTCAAAAATCAGTTGTATAAAGGCAAATACATCTCCCAGTTACCATTCCTTATATGGTGGGTGATAGGAGTAAGTAGAATTTAATGCACTTTCAATACCAGTCTTCACTGGGGAGAAAGATTACGTACAGCAGTCTTCTCTGAAGAAGTGTTTTGGGAAGGTTTGTTTTTTCTACAAGACAGGAGATGCTGAAAGAAAAACCTCTCCTGGACCATGTGGTCCAACTTGTACCAGCCCTTTTTCCTATTCCAAAATTGCAGTTAACAGTTCTTACCATAGGCCATGAATGGGGAGATGACCCAAAGCCAGCTACCAGCTGTAAACACTGTCCAAAACGTCATTATGTTGGGATGCTGGAAAAAGTGGGATAAAACCACCTCATTCTATGGAATTAAATGAAAGTGGATGTGTTAACCACAAGACAGCAGTCTTACGAAGAGCATTAACTACGTCAGTTGAAAGAATGGTTTCCTGTGTGCGTTTATACAAGACTGCAGGTGATGTGCATAGCCTGCAACAGAAATGTGAATAACTTGCCCATAATTGGATCTCTTTGAAGTAAATCTAGTTTGTTCATAGTCCAGACTTTTGGTGTTAACTACAGACTACAAAACATTTCAAATAAGAAGTTGTACAATTACAGAAGTATTTCTAAAACACTTGCCAATTGTTCTCTTCAGAAAGCAACTCTCAAATTTACACGTGCCTTGTGTTTATTATATTCTACTCCTCTGGAGGAAAATCTTGACTGAAATGACAATGTACAAACAAAGGCTACCTCTGTTCAGTAACCTCATATGTATTCATCACTGTCTCCATCAGACTTGTGCAGAAATGCTGTTGCTTTACCTGTAAGGCTTTCAAATGCTCTTCAGAGCAATTTTCTAGGTCTGTGATCCTTACAGCAACTTGCATGTCTGTAGGTGTATGCCGTGCAAGGTAGACTGAAGTTAAATTGTTGAACCTCCTCCCTGAAACCAGAAGTGGCTACCTTAACATTGGAAAATACAATGATCCATCACATCATTTCCTTCATATTTAGAGATTATTTTCCAGTTCTAAAAATACAACTGATAGCAACATGACCTTTTCTTTAAGACTGTCAAGAACTTAAGTAGTTGCAAAATTAGTTGCCGCAAATTGAAGCATGGCCCTGCTATTTTGAGAACAACTAAAAGTGTTTAAACATTTGTCAGTATCATTTATACATCTAAATGACCAACACATGCATATTCACAGAAACATGTGCATGCACGGTAGGATTCAAGGCAGTTTTCCTTAGAACAATCACCTTGGGGAGCCAGGTCACAAGACATGGTGCACTTAATGCTGTATTTATTGTCACATACTACAGATTCAGAAAACTGACATAAACATGCACAAACATCAAGAGAAAATTTCAGGTAATTGTTGATTTGTCTTATATCTTGAAATGAGTGATTACTGAAACATGAGCAATGCTCTGGGCGCTTTTCTCAACTAAGGAGACAAAAGAATAGTTCTATATTTTCCAAATTTAATATTTACTGCAGTGAGCAATAAACTATTGCTATCAGGAAGAAGAAATATTTTAAGGTACACTGATGTTACCTATTTCCAGCTGGAGTTCATAATGAGAGACATTAGAAGAGCAAAATACCATTTCATTCCTTCCTGTAGATGGGGGAATCCAGGCTAGATCAGAATCAGCCTAACAGTGAGAAAAAACAGTTCTCAAAATGACTATGCAATTTTTAATCATTTATGTTTAAATTAATGCAGAAATATCATTAATACTAAGTATCAAATCAGAACATTCAAATTGATGCTTTTACCATTACTGAGACTTAGTTTTATGAGTTACAGTTTTTTTGTGTCCATGTTTGTTTTTAAACTGGCACAAGATTAACACTTAGTTACCTACAGTCTTCTTCCAAAGTGGAAGCCCTGAAGCACTTTGGTTATTTTTGCTGTTAACATTTTAAGAAATACTCCCTAATGAGGTTATTTTTAATATATGCCAGCTTTGTATTTAACCTTGGCAGCTGAAGTTTCTTCTTACCAGGCATTCATGGATGCTGCTCTGAGATAGCTCTTCTGGTCTGATTGATTCAACTGGCGTACGTAGAATACAGGAACAGTCCTTGAGAACAGAAACGAGTGAATGTTTGTGAAGTTCCTGCAATTTATTAAACATAGCAGTGGGAAAACATAAAAAAGTAGGCCCTATAAGCAGGAGCTCAGGAAGTCTTCTGCTACAAGTCAGTCAAGCAAGAGGTTAAGAAACGGCATAAAGCACGTATGTGGCAGAAGAGGAGATACTAAACAGTTTCCTTAACCAAAAGTTGCTACAACGAAGTTTAAACATCTCAGCACTGTGGAAATCCCCTCAACTAAGACATTTCACCAGAACTTTTCATATTAACTTTTCATATTCATTTTCATTTGGTACATCAGCCAAAATTTTTAAGACAAACTTACCAAACAAGACATGGAACCGCTTTAGGTCAGGGGAAAAGTCATATACATCCATTTATCCTAAAAAAAGTAAAGTAGCAATGTAAGATAATACATAAACCAGTGATAAACATAAATCTCCTTAATCTCAACTGTGAGGCATTCCTGTCAGTTAACACCCACACAACCCCCCCAGAACTCCAGCTCTTGGAAAAGCTGCTTCTGTTGGGCCTTTAAGCCGCATATCAATTTCAAACTCCACACTGAGGACTACACATGTCAACTCAAGGTTTCACTTTTAATTTATGGGTTTAGAAATCTTATTGCCACTTCTAAACAAACAATTTAATTGCAAGTTAACTGCACAAGTGCAGAAGGTAAAAAAGAATGGATTCATTAATCCCTGGCAGTTTGTAGCAAAAGAAATCAGTCTTGTTTTAAAGTGGCACAGCTGTGCTAGTCAGATCTCAGCTGTGTGCAGCTGAACTAGCTCACAAAAAAAGCAAAGTAGAAGCAATTACACTTTACATTTCACACGTGAGAGAAGAAATACTATTGTAAGGGATTTCAGTTAAAAAAAAAAAAGGAGGGGAGGCAACTCCAATAATTTTCACTTAGGCTACAGAATCGGCAAACTCCTTCACAGAATTGAGTAGCCACAGCTGACTGATTTTATGTCTGATGCCTTGAAAGCTTAGGCAGTGAGAGAGATGTCTAAGAAGTGTATCAAAGCTAATTTACTTTAGCTATAAGGAAGTCTTCAACAGTAAAATCACTGAAGTTGGAGAAGACCTCAAAGATCACGGAGTCCAACCATTAACCCAACAATGCCAGGCCCACCACTAAACCATGTCCCCAGGCACCACATCTACACGGTTTTTGAAGACTAGCAGGGACAATGACTGTACCACTTCCCTGGGCAGCCTGTTCCAATGCTTGACAATCCTTTCTGCGAAGAAAATTTTCCTAAGATCCAATCTAAACCTCCCTTGGTGCAACTTGAGGCCATTTACTGTCATCCTATTGCTTGTTACCTGGGAGAAGAGGCCAACTCCCACCTCGCTATAACCTCCTTTCAGGTAGTTTTACAGAGTGAGACGGTCCCCCCGAGCTTCCTCTTCTCCAGAGTAAACAACTCCAACTCCTTCAGCCACTCCTTATAATACTTGTACTCCAGACCCTTCACCAGCTCCGTTGCCCTTCTCTGGACACCCTCCAGTGCCTCAATGTCTTTCTTCTTGTTAGGGGCTCAGAACAGAACACAGTCCTTGAGATGCAGCCTCGCCTCACCAGTGCCAAGTACAGAGGGACAATCACTTCCCTGGTCTTGCTCCCGGCCTACTGCTGATACAAGTGAGGATACCATTGGCCTTGGTCATCTGGGCACACTGCTGGCTCATGTTCAGCCAGCAGTCAAACAGCATCCCCAGCTACTTTTCTGACAGGCAGCTTTCCAGCCCCCATTAGGAATCCTATGTGGTGGCTGATAAAAAGTCAGCTACAGGAACAGAGGTTCCATGTTAACATGCAATTTTTCCATGACAGTTAACTTAAAAAAGGTGAAGTACTATATCAGAAATTGATAATATAGTTTATTAAGGAGCTAAGCTTCAGTATAGCCTGCATTTAAATTATGTATGCTACTTAATCAAGGCAACACTCTTGAAAAGCTAACAAGCCCCCACCACTCCATTCACTGCCAAATATCCAAGCCACTCATAATCCTTAATATTTTTGCCCCAAAATTTGCTTGAAGAAATACTGTAATTCCTTATTAAATATTCCAAATGGAGACAAAAGGAGATCCTTAGTATGTACTGGGTACCTTCAGAGGATCAGGGTTTAACTCGCCCAACTTCACCCAGAAAGTCTGTAGCAGAGTGAAAAAAAAAAAAAGGAATGCAGGTGCTTCAAGATACTGGCCAGCACTGTAATGGTTACAGCATCCTTCTCCTACCTGGAAAGAAGATGCCTCTTTCTGTTATACAAGACAATTTATTCTGCTGCTTGCAACATGAAACCACAAATGCTAAGCTGAAGAATCAAGTCTTAATAACTATGACATACTAAAGTCAAATTATTGTAGACTTAGTTCAAAGGCGTATAGCCAGCCAACAGAATCGTCCACGGTGCACATTTATTCAAATAACAATGTCAAGATTTTTATTTTTTGTTTTTCTTATGTAGTTTAACATGGCTTCCATTTTTCAATACAGTTTTGGATCATGTCCCCACATAAACCTCTTCCCTGTCTCCACGTTTTTCCTTCTGTATCGCAGACTTTTTTTTTTTTTCCCCCTCTGGTACAGCAGAGAGTGACAGTGTTGCACAGGTAAAATAACACATTCATCCCAGCCTGGACAAAGCTTCAAATGCAGCCATCAGTGCGGGGCAGGAAGAAACATAGAAACCCGTGCCCGTGAGCCGGGGGAGTGTGGAGGCTCCGGAGCTCGGAGCCCCGGTACCGCGAACTCGCGTTCCTGGGCTCTGCTGACGCTGAGCTGCAGCTCGTACTGCAGCGTTTGGAGCGGCTGAGGCAGCTCCCGGTCGTGCGAAATGATCCGCCCGTGACAAATGATCCTCACTCGCTCCGCTAAGCTCGTACCTTGCCTTCCTCGCGGGGCCCCCGCCTCCCTCCGGCCTCCCGCGGCGGCTGGGACGGGGCTGCGCTCCCGCCAGCGCGGCGGCCCCGCGCCGCTCCCCGCAGCC
>VXAY01000699.1:123595-217273 GCA_013399855.1 Oxyruncus cristatus | reverse complement strand
AGCACGCGGGGCTGCAGCGGGAAGGAGCGGCGCCGGAGGGAGCGCAGCGCGGGCGGTGAGTGAGCGCTCGGCCCGGCCCGGCGCGGCGCGGCTGTGCCGTCTGAGGGCGAGCGGCGCGCTCCGTGCCCCGCGCGGTGACCCCTGCGGGTCGACCCTCCCTCTTCTGCCCCGGGGCCGCTCCGCGCCGAGCCGCGGCACCCCCGGGCTGGGAGGGGCGGCGGGCCTGCGGCGGGTTCCCTGCNCCCCCGGGCTGGGAGGTGCGGCGGGCATGCGGCGGCTTCCCTGCCGCTGCTTGCGGTCGGGGTGCAGTGCCCGAGCGTGAGGCGGTGTCCGGGGCCGGCCCCGCGGTCCCGGGCGGACAAGGAATTCCGGTGCCTTTCTGTGTTGGCAGCTGACAGGACTCTTTTGGGGGTGGTGATGCCGTAATGTAACGCAGTGCCGCGTTTGCTCCGTCCGAGCGGTGTGGGCGGCCGGGCTGCCGGGGCCGCGGTGCCCGCCGGCGGTGCCCGGTGTGACCTTCAGCGGCCCGGGGTGCCGTCACCGAGGTTCGTGTCACCGCGCCTGGGAGGCACCGCTCGGCGGCATCTCCGTTGTTGCCCTGTTTACGTATCGAGGGCAAGGAAATTTTGGCTTTTATCGACTTCACTTAATCGTATTGCTACGTTCTGATCAGCTGGTTAAACCGGACTAGAATATCTATCAGAAAGCGTCATTTATTCTGTCGACCACCCTAGTGGAGAAGTGCCATGTGTAGTAGTGGCATGGTCGTGTTTTTGTTTTCTTAATGCATTCTTCAGCTGTTGCATAGGTGCCTGTCTCTTGATTATGCTTCAGTTATTGTTGACTGATCGTGAGTCTGATTCAAATACTTAATATACTAATAAATAACTTCACGCAACATTGGAAGGCCACAGTTGATTTTAGGGTTGTTTTCAGATACTTGGTATCTTTCACAAGATGTAGCTCTGTGTAAAAATAGGCAGACTTCTTTTTAATTACACTTCTAACACTGAAGCTAAATTGAAAAGAAAATATTTTCCAATACCTGAATTTTTTCAACTCTGTAGTGACAGTGTCACCTATTATAATTGTATCAATTTATCAAATTTCTGAGTATCTGAAAATGTCATTTGAAGAGTGTTGGAAAATCAGAGACTTTTCTGATTGTGGTTTGCTTCTAACAGTGGGCTTCCGGTATTAGTATTGTGCAGTAGAAGTGCTGTCTTTCAGGATTTGTTTTCCAAGAAGACGCAAACGTAGCATTTTCACAGAGATGGCTACAAAACAGAAGATATTCTTTTACCTGGTTTGATTGCTAGCGATACTCTGGTGACTGAGTCATATAGATCACTCTGGTTTATTCTAATAAATAAAGGATTATAACTTAAAATGCTGAGCCCTGGCTGGAGTATATATTAACGAACTTACACGACTTCCTTAGGCGAACTCGGCCATGCATCAACTGAAAACATGGGTGATTTCAATTAAATGCTATTCCAATTCCCATCAAGTACGCTTTATAGAGAACAAGCTTAGTTTTAAAAGAAGCTGATTACAACCTTTAAGAACACTTTCCTCAAGAGCGTTTGTCGCATTTTATACTCTAACCAACAAACACGCAATTCATGATAGTTCTTGGTTCCTCTGTGATCCTAACATCACGTGTGCACGTAATTTCTTCTGTAAAAACAAAACCTGCAAGAAAAGATGTATACAGATAGTAATGCTTTGATTGTGCATTTACAGAAAAGAATTAGGAATTAATAAAACTTTATATGGGTCTTAAATGTAGACAGCGTTCATAGTTTCAGATTAAGTTAGACTTCAATTAAGCATTTGCTATTTTTACATTGTGTGCTGAGATTGGTATAGACAACCTCCAAACATGTAGGACTTGAAAAAAAGTGTATCTTAACTGTGGTATTCAACAATGTGCATGTATACATAAAGCATGTATACATGTAGTTAACAGGTAGGTTTGCTACTTAGGAGAATATGGACTGTTACAAATGACTGACAAGGAGAATAAGTGAGCCTGGCCCGGTGTACCTGGATAAAATAGGATGAGGGAACATTGTGGCCAACTTCATGATCCCCTGCTATTCATCATTCTCAAAGAGGTGTTCTCCAGCTTCCCCTCTGAAGCTGTACCCCCACCCCAAATTACCAACAATCCAGGAGATGTGGAGGAGGCATTGTTTTTGATTTGTTTTCTTGCAGTTCCTTTCTTATACTAAAATATTTATGGTTGAAGATCTGTTGCAGGTTTGTTTATGATTATTACACTTGTTACTAGGATTGTGTTGGCATACTCTTTTAAATAATTTTTTTCCTTACATGTAGGTTTCTGTAGGGACAGTATTGGCTGAAAATAACAGGTGTTAGGCATCAGCAAGTGTTAATTGTGATAGGCAAAGTTTGTGTTCACTTAAATTTGGTTTTCAGTAGATAGTCCTTTGTCCTTCATCTCATGTTGGATGGTGTTAAAGATTTGGCCTCTGCTTCTGAGCGCTAGTCCCAGGAATGTTTTGGCAGCAATTCAATGTGGTCATGTTTGCTATAAGAATAGAACTGTTTCATTAACCTTGAAATGAAACAGTTGATTGTTATTAGCTGGCTTGACAGCATTCCAATTTTAGTAATGGAAAAAGTACTGCGTTAGTGACTTGATACAGTTTTTTTAATTGCATATTTACATAGCAATAAAAGCTGGCATCTCAGAATAATACACTCATTCAGTTGGCTCCCTTTTGGAAAATGGATGTTATCTTCTCTCTTAATCAAGTTAGAGTCTTCTTTGTTGTCAAAATTTTGTTTGTGTTACTTGTGGCCTAATGTCTTGCATCCTGGAATTGTACAGGGCAGATCTAGTTTAGTCTTTGCAAATGCTTGTGAGGAGCCGGCTGCTCTCAACAAATAGAAAACAGGAATAACAGCATATTTATCTTTAACTTTGGATGTTGTTAATATAGATGCCAATATTTTGGGTATGTTTTTAACTTCCTATGCACAAAGAAATTATCACATCTGTCTATGGCTTTCAGTTGTAACTGTCTAGCCTTTCTCATAATTCAAATTTGAAATAGCATTCTCTAGTGGTAGAATGTCTTCTGAATTACATTCTGAATTGAGATGGCATAGCTGTCTTTCCGCATCCATCTTGAATTGCTCAAAGCAGTAGTTACAAAGACAAGAACAATTTTTACTGCTCTATAGCTATTTATTACTTAGTATTGCTTTAGCAAGTTAATCTTGGCTAAGGTCTTCTGACTCACTGAAGGAGAAATTACCAAAATATCGTGTCATGTGGTCAGGAGAACTCATTTTTATCTCTTTGCTACTAAGATCAAAGCACATGTTGAAATATCATTGGTTTAATGGGATATGTGCCTATTATTTTACTTTTTTTTTTTAACCTATGCTCAATGATGTCTTGTTACTGAGTAGACAATTGATGTATTTCTTGTAATGTTTGTAACATGTTTTTCCAGCCCTTATTTTTTTGTTGTTTGTACAATTTTTGTACAATTTTCACTGGGATTTTGTCAGGTCTTGTTATAACGTTGGTGAACAGCAAGACTGTTGCTTGGATCATGAATGATGGCCCTCCATGCTTTTTAAAAAACTTTTTGGTGTGAATGGGCTCCAGCAATGCCCTTTTTTTTTGAGGTTTCTTTTCCGTTTTCCATGCACAGATGAGTAGCAAGCCTTAGAGCAACTTGAATTCTATGGGGCATATACCAAAGGCATAGGGCTGGTTCTCCCTGCTACAAAAAGCATGCTGTACGTACTCCTGGTTTGAGCTTACTGTTTGAAGCCAAATGGGAGTTGAAATGTGAGGCACACGTTGTGGTGTAAAATTTAATTTAGAGAGTGCAGAAATCCACAGATTGAGCTAGATATGTATGTATGTGTGTACATAAAAAGTTGTCTGATATTTTCATCTCTCTTGAGCCCTCTCTGAAGAAAGCCTCCTGAGAGCACCACTCCTGCATGTGGGCTGTTTTCCTATGTTTGAATTCCCTTTAGTTTTTCCGTGTTCAGTTTCATTAGTAAAAGACTCAAACATCAGTGGGAAATTGCATATGAGGAGATGGGGGGACAAAACTAGTAAGAAGTAGGTCAGTGTAGAATGAGTATAGTCAATTGACAGTGGAAATAATCTTAATAAATAAGGATTAAAAATAAGACCTGATAAAGTTTTCTGTTATCTCCTCTGGACATGCCTTTCTGCACGAAATTAAACAATTAAAATTTAACAATTCTAATTTCTAGTCCATCTTATTATAGCATCGTCATATATTTTAAAGCCACATCGTAAATTTTACAGGGGTTTATTAAAATGTCTTTAATTATAGTTGTAACTTGCTGAAGGAATCTGCAGTCAGGAAATAATTTTATAGCTGCAGCGTAAAAGAGTCGTGGAGTCCCTTCCAGGGTGGCACTGCACAGTGCATTAGCTGGTGGAATTTCTACAGAAGTTGCCCCATGGTGCACAAAACTAGAGCTGTGAGAAGCACTGAAAATGGAGGCATTAACTTTTATGGTGTTTGCTTATCTAGTAAACTTCTCAAAGATTGTACAAGTGAGTTTGCCCTTTCAGTTCAATAGCTTGGTGTTGGCCTGATGCTCTAGAAAACTTTAAGCCAACTGACTTTTTTTCTTCTTCTTTTTTTTTTTTTTCCCCTTTGGCTGAACTGAGATTGACCTGCAACAAGTAGTGCTTTTGCTTAGCACTTAAAAGAGAGATTAAATCCAATCTTGAGAAGTAGCAGCGATCATTTTTACAATGTTGCATTTTAAAAGCTCAAAGGAAAAAGATTCAAAGTTGTGAAGAAACTGTGCAATGGTGCTGAACTTTGTCTACCTTTACAGTGACTATGTTACAAAATCATCTTGCATCTGTGTATCTACAGCAGTCTTCTTATGTGTCTTTTTTATACTGTATTGAGTTGTTTTAGGGAAGGATGTGTGTTTAGTTCATGCTTTTCAGCAATCCACTTAAAAAACAGCCTCTAGAAAAAAAATCGTAAGTGCTGGGAGCAGCTATACATTCAGATAGAAAATGTTTCTGAAATTTCAGTCTTCCTGTTTTTAAGTATTATTAAGTGTCTAATACGGATAATAATTACAGCTTGTAAACAGAGTACATATGTAAAGAAATAAATGACAAAACAAGAAGATATTGCTCACAAGTAGGAGCTGACCTTAATGGAAGAAAGTTCTTTTTTGGTCTCCTGCCCAAGTCTACAAGCAGATGAACTAGGAGGCTCCAGGCTTGCTTTAAAAACCTCCTGCACTGTTCATTTTGATCTTGTCAAATGAGAGGTTGCTACAGACAGCCAGACAAACCTCTGATTGTTGTGCTTGATGATCAGAGATCTTAGGGAAATGTTAAGAGCAAATTTTAAATTCATGCAGAATTTCAAAAGAATTTTATGTGTACTGAATGTAGGAGGAGGGAAAATGAGACACTTTTTCTCTTGAATTTTGTATTTTTCTGTCATCTGGAACTACTCTTGTATTTTATATGGAGGGCGATTAATTAGTCTTGGCAAGGGAACAGCAGAATTTTTATTTTGTTAAACTGTTCTGATAGGTTATCTGAATTAGTCATGGTAGTTGCATTTTCTGGTTTATATGAGTCCATGCTGAAGAGAAAACAGGAATTTTATCGCGATCCACAAGGTGAATTTCTGATAGGTCCAATTTTTAATTAACAGACTCCTAAAGAGAAGAAATTAAATCAGTTGTATAAAACTTTTTTTTTTAATAATCAAAGTGCTCAGAATGGTGTTTTGGAAATCCTGCCTTTAGAGAATCCATTGTTTAAATAAATGTAGTAGCCTGAAGAAAACCTCTGTTTAGTTGGAGCTGCTGTCCTTTAGCATAAAAGGGAAATGCCTCATTTCAGTGAATGACTTGAACACATGAAATACTATATGAGAGAGGAGGAATGATGTAGACAAATAGGTAATTGGCAAAGCCAGTGGTTAAGGTGAGATGTTATGTCTGCAGGGAGAAGACACATTTTAATGCTACATTTTACATGTACTGTGTAAACTGAGGATTACCTTTTTTTTTATAAAAGGTAAACAAACATTTTAATTATAGTGCAGAGGGGAAATTCAGACTGAGTAAGAGAGGAAGTCACATTAGTTTACTCCTTTGAAAGAGTGAAATCTGTCAAACTTTGGCATTCTCTTTGTGTTTAGATGATGACTGAGCCGAGGAGCTGGTGAAGCTTACATGAAATATCCTGTATCAGCATAGCCCAGATGAAATAAGCACGTCCTAAGATGGCAGTAAATCTGGAGTATGAACCAGCCTACAGAAGTGAGTTGATGCCGGATTTGTGAGTGTCTCTGTGGCTTGATGGCTCTCACTCTGTCTCTAAACCAAAGCCGTCTTTTTACCAAAGCAATAAAGGAATGGTGCACAATGTGACTACAGAATGCTCTTTCCGAGGAAGTGAACTGTGAAGGAAGGACTCATGAGTTTTGATCACAGGGGCTTGGAGAGCATCCCTGGTAAGTTGAAGAAATACTATTACAAATCCTGAATGTGTCCAATGTGTTACAAAGCACCAAAGTGAAGACAACTTTACGCTTCACATTCTTTGTGTCACTTACGTGATATTGCAAAGGAACAAAAGTGGTGAGTCCATTTAACTTGCTTGTAGAGTCAGCGTGCACTGTGAAATACTGTTTGTAAAATTCCCAGTGTCAGTAATCAACACTGGCATTTTTTCCTCTGAAAGATACTGAAGACAGTCTTCATCTGTAGTGGAAATGTTGCAAAGGTAAATAATTATCACATACCTTTTGATGAGCAGTATGTTAGCAGCTTAGAACTAATGGTTCTTTATTTTTGCAATAATTGTGAAGAGATGAAGGGGCACACGCATAACACAACACAGAAGGAGTTAAACTTCATTTCCAGCATTTTGAGTATCGTGCTTCTCAGAGTGTGATGATAATGGATGATAATGGAATTTTTTATTTGTTCCCCGATTTCAAAGCAGTATTCTGTTGATTTTTGTAGTTACTTTAAGATTGTTCAAGGTTGTTTACATCTATGTTCATTATCAAACAAATGCATAAAACAGAAGAAAACAAAAACTAGGAATTTTCTTCAGAAAAGGGAAATGTAATAACTAGGATAAAGTCAATGAAAGTTTAGAAAATCAATAGCTGGTAAAATGTAGGTTGGTGTTTTAGTTCAGTGGAGAGGAAAAGATAGAAACTGAAGCTCCTTACATACATCATATCCAAGAAGCTGGGGGGACACGTGGCTGGACCAGCCTTCCAGGAGACTGGGGTCAGTTGGGGATGAGTAACTTGCAAATACTACAATGTAAATCACGTATTGATTCAATAAGTATTTTGGAATTTTTTCCGATACCGAATCATTATTTTCAAATATTCTGGAGGCTTATAAAGTATTTTATAGGACATAAAATGTATAATTTTACATATATTTATTTTATTAAACTTTACATATATTTAATAATGTACTATTACTGCCATTTACTCACTTTCAGATGTCTGCTCCAATGAGGACCTTCCTGAGGTAGAGTTGGTGAGCATGCTGGAGGAACAGCTGCCAGATTTCAAGTTACGAGTAGACTCTCTGTATCTGTATGAAAATAAAGACTGGATTCAGCCCACTGCTTGCCATGGCCGCCTTCCGGAAATCACTTCTCCAGCTCGTGATGAGGAGTCCTTCCATTACATGAGTGAGTACAGCTGGGCCTACGATATGTTTGTCCAAATATTGAAGATAAAAACATAGATGTTAAGTTAACTTTGGAAGTGTTCAAATCCGGGAAATGTTGGACAGGTGGAAGAGAAGGCTGAGTTCGGGGGAAGTGCTTATAGTTCAGGACCGTGATTCTAAGGGCTGACTTAGCAAGTCCCATGTCTGCATGATCATTAGATTTCACACCAATATGAGAGTGGGAATGTGTGACAGTGAAAAAGAGAATTATGCTAGACCAGATGTAATACAAGAAGTATGGAGCATGCAGCAGCTGTGTTTTCGGGAAGGTTAGTGATGCTGTGTTTCTTATGATGATGTTTGCTCTGATGTTTTGTGTTGATGTTGTGTGTGAAATGATGTTGATGCTTTCTTCTGGAACTAGAAATGGATGACTGCCAGGTAGATCAGTGTTGATCACTGCCTTCCTGTTCTGAAAATAGTAACTTATTCCTAAACCTCTTGAATCACAAGAAGAAAATGGACAGCTTCAATCACATGAAGAAACCTTTAATATGTTGAAAATCAAATGTATAGAAGGCTGGCAAAAGAACTGAACATTTACTTGCCTGTAGTTTCCAGTGTTTTTATGTGAGGAGAATGCATTGTAATCACTTCAGAGAAATGTGGGAGTCCTGTTTCCTCCATATATTGTAACTATTGGAACAAACCACAGACAAGAGTGAACTTGATATTTATATAAAATCTGTAGTGATTACCTCTTCCTTGTACATGTCACGCCTCTGAAAGGCTTTTCTGAAATGTTTTCGGTTGATGTTGTTGTTTGTACTTCAAGCTTCCATCCGGGGTGCATAGCAAAGGAGTAAGACTAAAATATTACCTTCTAGGAGTGCAGTACTCGACAGTTCAAAGCAACCTTGTTATGAGTTGAACTTGCAGGCTTGGAATGCTTTTAACTGTGGAAAGTAATTGGAAAGCTGCTTAATGTTTATTGCTCAGTCTGTTTCTGATAATAATATTGCAAGCATAAATGATTTGCTAGTCGAGTGAATGCTTTTGTAACTCACTGGAAACAGTTGTGTAGTCATGGGGTGTGTACTTGCCATTAAGTTTGAATTATAAAGAGGTGGGATCAGAGTCTGTCAGACAGAATTTGACCTCAAATGTGGCTCTTCTGAAGCTCCCTGGTCAGCCCCTGTGTGATGGAACACCGGGCTGTGAGGGAAGGACCTTCAGTCAGCATGGGCTTGCATTTTCAAACTGCAGTGAGAGGGAGGGGTTCTATCAGCCATGTTTTCATGAAGCCGGTCTTGTGTTGTTTGGCGGTCAAGGTACTGCAGAAAGCGGTGTCTTCCTACTTCACCCAGAGAGAGTGGTGCTGGGCAAATACAGATATAAATCAAGATCTAGTTATAATCGTTGTTGAATAGCTCGTTAGGTTGAAATTTGTATCTTTCTTTCTGTTGCCTGGCTCTGGGAATAAATGTGACAGTCATACTCTTGAAGCATAACATGGGGTTTTATGTGCGTATCTTTCTCCCCCTGTACGTGTTTGGAAACATTTTTACAACTTTTTCCTAGACAGAATGCTAAAATTATGGTTCAAGTGAATTTTTAGTTGAGGAATAAAAATAAAATAGCACAACAGTTATTGCACTTGAGCTCCTCCTCTTTTTATGGCTACTGCTGCCTATTAGGTTGATCCCATGACCAGTTGAGTGCCTACTGGCAGTGTTTTCAGTGAGGTGGAAGAATTTTTTCTGCTTCAACTGTGGTAGCATAAGAAGCCCTGTCTTTAGAACTATTTTGTGTGTGTGAATAAAGGGACATGGCCCAACATAATAAGAATTTTAACCAAAATGAAGAGTTGCTTGCAGCTTTCGCCTGGCAAGGTGAGTTATTGCATGTGTGTGTGCGTGTGTGTTCACAAGAAAGAACTGTAACAAACTATGATTTGGATCCTGCACTGTGAGAAAACAACAAAATTTAAATAGAGCTGAGTGTCAAAGCTGTTAGTTCTGTGATTTAATTTATCAGAATAAAGATGTTTGCTTTTGATTTTAGGAACCTAGCCACCTGAGTAACCTTGTATGGAATTAGTGTAAATTTTTATTAAGGGGACCAGATAGGAACTTGTAACTTGGAATTACTGGGTAGGAGCAGTTACCACAGGAGAGCTGGCTATAATATTCTGCCAGTAATGGCTGTCAATTACTTACATATGTGCAGTGAATTTTCAGATTACTAGTAAGCCAGATAAGTTTGGAGTCCGCTCTCAGCAACCACTGCAGTAAAACTGACCTCCCAAATGCATGTTATACTACTGATAGATACATATTTAAAATTTTGTGGAGAGTTTCTATTATTTCCTGCTTAGAAATGCAATTAGTAAATGGCGGTGCTGCAAGTTCAAAGTTCCTAAATACTTGGGACAGCATGTTGGGTTTTTTTTCCTCCTAATCTACTAGATAAAAAAGTGTTTGGTTTGCTACATTGATTTACTTTTCTGTAAAGCTCTTGGGGAAACAGTTCAGTAAACCTTTTCCTTCAGTATTGTTCTTTCTGTTCTGCTGGCAAGATGGCAAGAAAGCTTCTTTCTATACTAAAATGCAACTTGGTTTTGTTCTTAGCACAGTTATGCTTTAAAGGGTTAATTGTGGGCATTATGTATATAAAGTATATAGTCACTTATATAAGACAAGTAAATAAGTTAGTGTACACTTTAGCTTGGCACTTCACTATCTCATAATTAAGTCTTCGGTCCTCAGCAAGGACAAACAAAAGAACTGAGAATAGCACTGTGTATTCAGAGTGAAATGAATGAGATTTAAACAAGGTAAAAGAGCGAAGGAAATACTTAGACCAAATCCATAGTAATCTCATTTTGCAGTTCAGTGATGATGAAATTAGTTTCAAAACAGGTTAACTTAGACCTTCAGTTGAAGGAGATGCCGCTGCCTTCTTCACTTTCACGATCCTCATGCCATAAAGCAAAAATAGCAAATTTCTGTTGAACTTGGACAAGTACAAACATTCATCATTTGCAAGGGAGATTTATAATTCTGCTGCTGAAGGAAATTGTATTTAAATGATTCCCTAAAAGGCCTGAGAAAGTTTTAATAGTGTAAAAAGTATGTTTGCCCCAGCATTTATTTTTAGTTGTGGAAAATGCATGCCAAAAAATCACCGATTTCCTTACAGTTTAATTCTTTCTCCTCTTTGTTCTCTTTCCCCCCCATATCTTTCATTTGCTGTCACTCTAGCTCTTATTGAACTTCCTTCCTCCTCCTTGGATGGATCTCACAAATTTGCACAAGGTAATTAAGATGTCTGTGTTACTACCATTTCTCAGGACACGAACTAGAACAGACCAGTGCTTTGCATTTTAGGACTGTTTTCTTCAAAGTTGTTGTAAATTCTTCATGCTTTGTTTATTCTTCACTCAGTCCTGTTTTTCAAATCCTACTTGTTCTCAGATTTCTAATAGTTTTACAAACTCTTCAAATGTTGAAGTCACTCAGCTAGTAAGATGGGATTTACTGCTACATCTGAAATGCAGATGTACATTATCTCATCTCTTTCTAATTGTTTCCAAGATGGTGAAGCCATTAATAAATGCATTTTCATGACTGATGTCTGGGGTCTCCATACTTCCTGTGTATAGCTGTCACACACACCAGTGGGAATTTTGTTTCAGGGTTAAACTATGTGTTCAACTATATTTAGATATGCTCCGATATGCTCTTCCCCTTTCCCCAGCAGGCTGGATGATTAATTGCTTAGCTGTGTGCAAAAAGTTGATCTTGAGATTTTTCTCCTTTTTCTAAATTTGAAGGATGTGTGAGCACCTCAAGTCTTAGTTAATATTGCTGAAAGCTGTAGATGTTCAATACCTCCTTTATCAGTTTCCCAAATGAGTCTTGTTTTATATTTCTGAAGCGGAAGTTAAGATGCATTTTAGTAGCCACCACTAGTTTCATGAACAAAGTACTGTATTTGTATATAAACAGCATCCTCTGAGTTTAGCTGTTCCCCTTCCCACAGTCTTCTTGTAGTTCAGCTGCTTCAGTAAACACGTTTGTCTCTTCAGTTCTTGGCACAGGTAATGCAGAACAGAAGACCTACAGTGATGCTGACATGGTCAGACGTCTGTTGGCTGAGGTAAGCTTGTCTCTGTAGTGCTGTGTTGGTATATTTGAGGGCAGGTGTTTGAGGAAGTGTTTTATTCAGCTACTGGAAACTTTGGTTCAGTTATTTACAAGAGCTGCTTTTCAAACACGTGGGTAATGACAAGCTGCCCCCTTGCTTGCACCATCTCAGAAACAAAATTTAACAAAACTATGGGTACCCATGGAGCTAATGAGTACAAGAAAGAAGCGGCTTTCTTCTGGTTTCCTGTTGCTCTTTTGCTTCTGCCCTCTCACCACTATTCAAGGTGAGCAGTCTGTTCTGGAGAAAGTGTCACTTGAAAGACCACAAGTAATTGTGGCTTCTTTGTATGATTCAGCAGAGCCCACATAACCTTTCCAGTACTCAGCACAAAACCCAAAACTGTCCCCAGGTGTGGTGCTGTTCCCTCCTTCTATTGCTGCAAATGTCTGTGGAAGAGAATATGCTGTATCAAAAAACACAGTTACGGATGCGTTCTGGACCCAAATGATGAAGCATTAATCATTGTTCTAACTGTTGATTCATTTGAGAGTGAAGGGGGATCTCAGAGTGCGGATGCATTGAGCAATAGCTGGAAAAATCTAAAGCTACTCTGAATTTAAACCTCATATGATCAAAAGGGGACATTTGTTCTCTTCTTTGAGCAGAAAGATCGAGACCTGGAACTGGCAGCTCGAATTGGACAAGCCCTCCTTAAGCGAAACCATCTGTTGATGGAACAGAATGAAGCACTAGAAGAACAGTTAGGACAAACTCTAGACAGAGTAAGTGATTGTTTTTCCTTGTTCTTTTCCCTTTATTTAGGTTTTCTTTCCCCATTTTTTACTCTTTTTTTTTTTTCTATTTATGATGGTGGCAAGAGAATTAATAGAAATGTTATTTCATTGTGAAAGCAGGTGATTGGTGCTCTCAGACTACAGAAGTATGCTTGAATGTCATTTTCCTGATCATCATTGTTCTATCACCTTTTTCAGTCCAGGAACTGACTATGAAGACTGCATATTGTAATTACTGAGAAATTATGAGAATGTTAGATATCATTAGGGTATTTCAGACCATCAGTCTGACTTCCCACCGTTAAACTAAGAATCTGTAATGGAAGTCAGAGTAAGAGGTTGTATCTGACATGACCTGCTACATAACAACTTCACAAGTGAGGAAATGGTCAGAAAATGAACTGGCTTAATGGAGTGTTTACACTAAGAGTAAACAAATTAATAAATAAAATGTAATGAAAAGTGGATTCTGATCAAGATCTTCGTGCATCTTTTCCTGTAAGCACACATTCTTGAGCTAATACTTTTTTGGTTTTTTTTCCTTAAAGAAAAAAAGAATTAAATAGTTTACAAATAATCCTGTGGTCAACAGATGTAGTCTAATGTAGTGAAATGGATTTAGCTCTTTGTATAAAACATTATGCTGGTAAGAAAAACATAATCTGCTGTAGGACAGCATAAACTTATGTGTTCATATAAAAATTTAGATATGCAAAATGTAGTTTAGCTAAATGAGATCTGTCTCTTTTGGTTTTTAATTGTCCCGTGGTTCATTTAATGTGGAGACTGGAGGGTATCAGTCTATACATGTAAATAGTTATTTCTCAGTCCTTTTCTCCAAGAATTTGACAGTTCATAATTATGGTCATAATCACAATGAGAGTTAGCATGTTAAAATGAAGACATGTATCAAAGCAGCTGGAAAATAATTTTGGACTATTTAAAAGGTAGATTCTGTTGTTCATTTCTGCGGTACCTTGAATTTTCAGTTTCCCTTGCAGTGGTAAAATCATGATTCTGTGAAATTCCTGTAAAATCCATACGGGTGTGAGCTAGTCTTTAATCTCATTTTAGACTGGAGCAAGTGATACTCAAGAGGGCTGCATAACTAATACGCACTAATACTGCATGTCTGAAGTGTATTTCACAAGGTGGGGGTCTCCATTTGTCGCAGGTTAACCAGCTGCAGCATGAGCTGTCGAAGAAGGATGACCTGCTGCGTATTGTTTCAATTGCTTCTGAGGAGAGCGAAACGGATTCCAGCTGTTCCACACCGCTCCGTTTCAATGAGTCCTTCACGGTACCGCACGATCCGTTGCAGCTGGATGTCTTGCAGGATAAACTCAGAGAGCTGGAAGAGGAGAACCTCGCTCTTCGGTCGAAGGTACATCCTGATGCCTGCTTGCACCTGGACTTAAGAAATAACTCAGAAGCAGTTAATTAGGGTGAGATAAGGAAAGGGTTTACTGTGCCAAGGCAATAGTTGTTACAAGACGCACGCGCTTGAATACAGTTGTATCACATCTTTTATAATACTATCTGTCCAATCCTAAGTGTGTCTGCCCCGTAGCCTTTGCTCTGGTTCCCCTCCTGACCCACCCCCTGAGAATTGAGTCTGTGGGCGTTTTGGGGCCCCCTCTTCATCACCATCACCATCTTCAGAGCACAAAGGGTACATAGTTACCTAGTTTTTGACTCCGTTTTGTTGTTCAGGCCCTGATATGGCTGTTCCCAAACAGCCTAGGCCTTGCCTTGACAAGAGACCAAACATTTCTACTGAATTCAGGGGTAGATTTGATATGGGGAGCATAGAACGGGGTAAGAGGGGTAGGAATGTATAACTACTTGTACTACAGGGTAAGGGAACACGGGCTGCTGCTTTTAAAATCTACTTCTACTATTTATAAAACTTACCAAGCTTACAAAAAATTAGAAAACTAAAAAACTATTAGGGCTTAAGGCATCAATCTGACTTCCAGTGTATGCCGTGTGTGAAACCAATCAGGGTGGTTAAAATCCAGCATTGGTGTTTCTCTTGAAGTGGAGAGTGACTGTTCTGTATCGCTGTATACAAATCATACCCTCCACGTCCACATCCCTCTGTTTCCTTCATTCCTCAGGACCTCCAGAGTTCTCTGCTAGTCTGTTCTCGGTACATTTGTGATACGTGAAAGAATATGGGAATGTATGTAAGCACTCAGCAAAAGTAATTGGACCCATCAGGCCCTCAGGCTCATGTGACTTGTTTTGATATAAATGTGACCACAATTAGCAGGAGTATTTTGGGAATTCCATTCTGTTGTCATTACGTTTTCATCAGACAATATTTAATGTTGAGGGTTAATAAGTTTCTAATTAAATTATTTTAAAGACACACTTAGTTTTGACTGTGTGATTAGTTTCTGTATTTTAACTGGTTTCACTTGTGTATAAAATATGAATACAGGTTCTGTGCCATTAAAAGGATAAAGACTAAATGGCCAGACAAAATAATGGCTATAAAAGTCATGGAGCCAACAGCGAAGGTTCCGAGAATTGGAATCTACAGATGCAGTGTCTTTTCTTTGGTAGTGAAGAGTGGAACTTGTAAAATAGGACGTTGGTTAAAAGTGGATCTTTTTGTTGTTTTTAAGGAAAGGGGATGTTGTTTATAAGAAGGGTGGGGTTTATGGTTTTTTTGCGTGTGTGGTGTTTGTTTTTTTTTTTTTTATTTGAGCCTTTCCCACTGTAATCTTGATTCAGCAGCACATCCATTTAATGTCAACAAAATATACTTTTCCCCTTGTTTTGTCTCCAAAATACTCAGCACAAGATGCACATTCTTCCTAAAACTCCCTGAGACAAGATGGATAGTTAGGTAGTGCTGTAGAATAAGAAAGAGAAGATCAGATTACTTTTATTATGCTCCTAACCCTGTATATGATTGCACAAGACCAGGCAGGGATTAATTTAGTCTACCTTAGTGTGAAAAAATTGAGTGAAAAGAGCCTGCTGTCATTCTGTGATACAACATAACCTTAATTGATTTGAAATAGCCTCAATCATAGTGAGCCTGTATTTGCTTTTTTTACTTATTTTCATGTGACAGCTTTATGTAAAGAAGTGTGTTAGCCTGCACTGGTGTGGCTGTACTGCTATTTGCTTGCATAATCTTTAAAACCATTTACCAAGTTTTGTGGTGTGAGTCACTTACTGGCAAAGTCCTGAGTATAGAAGACTTGTCTGTGCTGAGTTTAACGTTATCATCCTCGCAGTCAAAACGGGAGTGGCAATCTAGTGTGCTTGATATCGTTTAGATATGTTGTGATATTTGGTCTTTGGCCCAGAAAATTTACAGTCCAAACAGACTAGTTGGGGAATACGGAGAAAAGCTGTTCTGCCAAGAGCTTTTCAGTGCCATAAAAGATTGGGCTAACATCATGCAGTTTTCAAGATTTTTTTTTTACTCTATGAAGTTTCGAAGCAAATTCAGTTCTTATTTCTGGTTACTGTCTTGGTTTAGTTTCCCTATCAGATTACATCTTTTTGCAACCATTTTTTATTGGAGCCAAGAGGTCAGGTTTTGTTCATGGGTCTGTGTGTCTTTCACTCAAAAGACCTATAAAATTCAGGGAAACAGGTTGTGGAAGAAACAGTTAGGAAGTGTGAGCAGCTGCTACAGGGGAGACTCTTCAGTTGCAAGACTTTTAGAAATAAAAAAATTATAACATTATAGATAAACTGAAATTGTTATTGATAAAGCAATAATTTTCTTGAAGGCTTGCCATCTGAAGTCAGAAACCATCACATATGAAGAGAAGGAACAGCAGCTGGTCAACGACTGTGTCAAAGAACTCCGTGAGTATCCAGGTTGCATCTTGCGATGACAAAATGGTATTTAAAATACCTCGTGCCTATACCTTCTTAGTTAACCTGAATCAAAAAATGAGCTTCGGTAATTTATGCCATTCATTCAAGCCTTGCTCTTTACCCAAACGTGAAATTGTTTCTATATTTCATCAAGTTTCACTCTGGCATTTAAATGTAGGTGTGTATGTTGTGTTTATAGAGGGCAAATGAATGCAAAGTCTAATGTCCATGAACTTCCTAAACTGAAGCCTACGGACACTAGAAAATGGACAAAATATCTTTTGTAGAGTATTCAGCACACTTGACACTGAGATGGATCAGTGCATAGGCTCTTAAATCTATGAACTCCATTATTTTTAAAATATATATGATGAGCCAAAGCATTTAAATTAGCAAGTGTTTTAATTTGTCTAGAACAGTCGTTTGTATTTGCTTTGGTGGTTGCTCATTTGCAGAGAATTGCAGCTACTCTTATAGAAGTGCATGTTAAGTTTTTTTGTGTTGTGTTTTTTTTTTTGTGGTGGTTGTGTAAACTGGTCGTTTATTTTTTTATCTGTGGTCATTTGATGTGTACTACTTTCTTTGTGCATAATAACCTTAAGCTTATATTTTAAGATTTTTTTTTTTATACAACCACCATAAAGAAGACTGGGTTGCTGCTTGATTTTTTTGTTGTTCCAGATGACCACAAAATACTAGGAGTTGATACTTAGTTGGTTAATTTACTGTGATCCCTCTGGGAAAATATATATCTTTTGCAAATAGAAGCTCTCCTATTTTCCTTCTGTGAGAATGTCTGTGAGTTCACTTTTTTATTCAATTCTAGAGCACATGTAGGCATGGTAGGTAAATTAGACTTGCAGAAAGAATCTTATCCCAAAGGGTGTGTTGTCTACAGCTTTAAAATTCGCATTTTCACAAAAATGGTATCTGACTGAGCTTATGTGCCCACAGGCCTATAAGCATGACCTTGTTCTGCAGTAAATCTATGAGGTACAACAAGGACTAAATTTGTAGTGTCACCTTTATGCAAGATTGATCAGACTTTCTTATGACTTTGCAATACTTTCAGGGCAAGTATACAAGCAAGACTAACTGCATAGAAATATGTCAGCTTTTTTTCAAGATTTTCATTTCACTTGGTGAAGTGATGGCTCCAAGAAAAAAGAAAGAGTAAATTGTATTTAGTGGGTCTTTGGGGAAGAGGCAGTGACCAGAATCAGGAGTGTTATGTTACGCTTGACAAGGTCTGAAAAAATGCCTTTGCTTACAAAGCATGGTAGTTAATAACAAGATTAATTCAGAACCCAACTTCTTCAGCACATTCCAAGTTCAGCCTTGATCATGAGGTGTGGGGTCATTTGAAATTGTTTATGACAACTTACCTTGGATTTTACTGCCGTCATTTCACATACCTGTGATGTGTATTTCAGGTTCTGCATACTCAGCTCTTAATATATTACACCTGCTTTTGAAGTTAACTCCTCCTCCTCCATAATCTTTTCCTTATGGATGCTCTAAGGCACCTACTCTTATGGATTATGAACTGATTTCCTAAGAGTATTGGTTGTTTTTGCAGATTGTTCTTGACTTTCATTCGTCCTTTCTGGGTTTTGGGTTTAGTTTGTTTTGTTTTGTTTTTCATTTGTTGGGAGAAGGTCTCTACTAAGTTCATTTTATGTTTGCAGGGCAAACAAATGCTCACATTTCCAGGATAACAGAGGAGTTGTCAGAGAAGAGTGAGGAGGTGGTTCGCTACCAGGAAGAGATCTCATCCCTCTTGTCTCAGATTGTAGATCTTCAACATAAACTCAAAGAAGTAAGGGATTGCTGATAAAGAGTGTCCCTGTGTGTGTCTGTGTATGTATCTGTGCAGCGTGTGCTCACCAGTGCTTACAGCAGGTAAAAATTTCCCTGCAAGCCCGGAGCTTACATTGCAAGAGAGTGTCTGTTTAAGGAAAGTGTGGCAGAGGATCAACCTCTCAGGGGCATCAGCGGAGAAAATGATGAGCACCTTTTTGTGCTTTCAGAATGTGATTGAGAAGGAGGAGCTGAAACTTCACTTGCAAGCCTCCAAAGATGCTCAGAGACAACTGACAGCAGAGGTATTTAAGGTTTATATATATATACATTTAGATAAATGTTTGGAATAGAATACAAGAGAAAGAAAAAGGAGGGAATGGGAACTAGTACTTTTTAATTATGTAGGACTTCTAATCTTTCATTGTGGTTGGAGTCATATGATTGGAGGAAAAGAATAATTACTTAAGTCTACACAAAAAATTTTCTAGTTCACAGGGGTATGAAAGGCAAGGAAAGTGTTTCAAGTTGGGAGGTCTTAGTATTCTTAGTGGTTACAAGAAAAAATGTTTTAGTGTTAGTATTACTGGTCATATCAACAATACTGTAGCTCATTAGGTTTTATGGCAGTTCTCTTTTTTTGCTTCTTTTGCATCAGTGGTTATTGGATTTGCAGAGTTTTTCGATGTATTTTTCTTTGGATTTCATCATACTTTTCCCTCTTTTGAATCTTAATATGGACTTCATGCTTTATCGGTAAAATCGGAATGGGTGCTCTGCTGACCTTGTCCGTTCCAGATGTTGGCTTGTGCCGTGCAGTGGGAGGAATATTAGTATTGGATCAGTCAATACAGGTTCCTGTAGGAGTTCGTTCACTTTCATTCTGTCTTCTCTTCGAAGAGATCACGCAATGGCCCCTTTTCTCTTTCAGCTGCATGAATTGCAAGACCGGAATGCGGAGTGTCTGGGGATGTTGCACGAGTCCCAGGAAGAAGTGAAGTTGCTGCGCAGCAGAGCCAGCTCTGTTGCCTGTCTCTGCCACCCCCAGTCACGTGGAGCATTTCCTGTGGTAACAAACGCTGCCAGCACGGCACACCCCAGCTGGCACAGATGGCCTGTAGTAGCACACAGCTCTAGGAGTACAGTGGCCATTACAGGGGCTGCAGCAGGAGGTGTTTTGTAGTAGGCAAAGGAGCTGATCTAATGGTTTTTCAGTGTGTACACTTATGAGAATTTTATGTATTTGGAAACTAACCATTCACTTGACACATTGTGGTACTGCAATTATTTTTCCTTTTTTATATGCCACTTCTGTTTAATGAGGGATTTAGCATGTTCTGCAGCTTGTTGTGCTAGTGTATTGTTCAGTGTTGATGTGAATTTTGTAACTTGACAGTGTTTCTTAAAGAAACAAAGCATCTTTTCAAGAGTTCAAAGAGTAATTTTATGTCCTTGTGAGATTAAATTTTAAGCATCATAGTAATGCATGACCTAACTGACTGCCAGAGGTGACTAAACTGATGGAAAAGGGTTAAAGGCTTTGATTTTCCTCTTTGTATTAGTGTCAGGTATGTTCTGATTACCGTACTCAAAATATCTGGGCTGTGCTGGAAATTCATCAGGTTTTCGTTGGTTGTTCTCTGTGTACAGAGAATCACTAATGTACATGCTTGGCCTTGTAAGAAGTGCTCTTACAATTGTAGCTGAACTAAAGAAACCAACATAAAGAAAAAGCAGATATTGCTAATGAAAACTGAATCCATACTGGTTACATGTAGGTGTAGTTATGGTGGAAAACTGCCCCCCATGCCCTTCCTTCAGAGTCCGAAGGGTTTGTCCAAAGCATTGTCCATGTTTCCTCTGGGGCAACGTGGAGATTTTTAGAAGCAATTTTTACAGATGTTCTCTGCTAAAATTGTTAGAAGGAAGACTTGAATCTAATTTGTCAACTCTTGTGGTTTTCATATTTCTCTAGGATTCCCTTGCAGCAGAAATTGAAGGGACAATGCGGAAGGAGTTGAGTCAGGCTGATGAATCTGTTCTCTCCAAGCAAAAGTATGTTTTCAGATCCCTATGAGCTATTTTGCTATTTTTCTACAGACTTGTATGAAGTGAGGTGAAACTGATTTCTAGGAATCCATAAATGTGTATATTCCCTCTAGAATAAGTTTTCTACATAACGATAAAAAATTTTAGTAGTATTTGGTAATCTTTTTAATTTTGAAACCTACTATTCTTACTGGATTCTGTGAAGAAGTTGGGAATTTGCTAAAAGGATGTAATTTCATTCTTTAATTATTGAGATAACAGTTTCCAAAACCCTGAAGACATGTTCCTAGATCTTATACTTCTGAGCAAGAATTAATAAATAAAATACATGCTTCTGAATATTCTAAAATAGTTATCAGTAGAGGTTCAGGTCTTTCAGGTTAAAGTAAGTGGTGATTCTGATACTTAATAAAGTAGTTCTCCTGAAAACATGCGTGTCTTACGCAATCCTGTTTTTCTGGACATCTTTTTAATGAGGTCTCTGCAGACTTTTAAAAGTCTGTTTTTCAGAGTTTTTTCTTTATGGTATCTTATTTGGTTCTGAAAACCACATTTGTTTGCTTGTCTTTTCTGCAGGGATCAACAGAAACGAGTATTTGACACTGTCAAGACTGCTAAGGTCATTCGTGGCCGCTCCTCTTCCTTTCCTGCTCCATTACCAATCCCTGGATCTAATCGGTCAAGTGCTGTTATGACAGCAAAGCCCTTCCAGTCTGGTGTGCACCAGTTGGAGAGCCACACACGGATGGCCATGGGGAACAGCTCTGAGAAGAATTTGAAGTAGGAAACACAGCCTTTTGCCTCCTTCTGAAACTAACTGATTCAAAGCTAAATCCATACTGGACCTCTGCTGTGTAATGGAGACATAGTTAGTTTACTGGTCTTAATATGAATTATTATTTGATGTTTCTCACAGAGACACTCACATTCCTGGCCAGCCGGGAAGCCCTGGAGACAATGACTTGGTCACAGCTATGCACAGGCTCTCCCTCCGTCGTCAGAACTACCTGAGTGAGAAGCAGTTCTTTGAGGAGGAGTGGGACCGAAAAATGAATTTGTTGGCTGAGCAGAAAGAGGAGGCCAGTGGCTTCAGTACACCGACAGAAAGCTCTTTTTCCTCGGGTACAAACTCAGAATTCACGGATCTCTCTGCCAGCTGTAGTAATCTCCGTGTCCTCCTACCAGAAAAATTGCAAATTGTCAAACCCATTGAAGGTAAGAGGATGATCTTCCTCCTCTTATCGGCAGAAAAGGATTTTAGATTCGCCAGCTAAATCATTGTCAGTGTGTGTGTACTAGGTATGATGTGCAGTAACAGGAAGCAGTAGTATTTGGTAGGCTCCATGCTAACCAGCTCATCAGCATCACTTTCTACTTGGCTTTCCTACACGGGGCGAAGTGTTTGGCTGCTTCCTGGCACTGCCATCCCAGTGCATCATGTGGATCACAGTGTTTGCACCAGCTGGCTGCAGCTATTTTGATGATGAATTCTTGTAACTCAATATAATAGCAGGTAACAGCTCTCTTCTCTTTTACCACCCCAGGATCTCAGACCCTTTTTCATTGGCAGCAGCTTGCTCGACCCAACCTAGGCACCATTCTTGACCCAAGACCAGGTGTTGTTACTAAAGGCTTTACCCCTCTGTCTGATGACACTGTGCACCACATCTCTGACCTGGAGGAGGATGATGAGGAAGGAAGTGAGGGAGGCATAACATTTCAAGCACAACAGTCCTTCCCAGAGGAAAAGAAATGTACACTGGCAAAGCCGGTGTCAGGGATTTTCCTGCCACCCATTACTTCAGCAGCAGTACCACTCACTGGTAAGAGGCATTGTTAGTGTTTCTTCCTGGCTTTAGTTTGCAGCGTCCTTTTCTCTGTGGAATGTGTTTGACTGTGTGACAATGATGTCTTTGTTCTTTACTTTAAAAAAAGGACTAAAAAAATTAGCAGTGATTGGTTCTTATCTGCCTTTATTTGTACCCTCAATGGATGTAAATTCTTCACGTTGCAGCCTCAAATCCAGGGAAGTGTCTGTCTTCAACAAATTCCACATTTACCTTTACTACCTGTAGGATCCTTCACCCATCTGATGTCACTCAAGTTACTCCCAGGTATGAGGACTGCTAACATCCTACATGTTGCTGCTTAGGATTAAACAGTTGCTTTCTGGCTTCTGATATATGGACCAGTTTTAAAAAATACCAAGGCAGCTAGGCAACACATAAGATATTACTAATACACATAGTTGTGATTACAAAGGGAAACTTGGTATTCTCTATAATGAGAGCTAAAACAGGTTAAGGTAACTTAAAGGAAGTAAATTTTAACTCTTAAGTAGCTATTGTCTTGTATCATATACCTGATGTTACAAAAAAAGATTCTATAATTTATTTTCCAATTCTGTAATATATTTTTTAAACTAATTGGACAATCATGTTAATATTCTGTGTGATACGGTATAGGTGATCACAGAAGGTAAAATCCAGTCATTGGTACTTTGCAGAACAATAATTCACAGTCTACTAAAGACAGAACTGTCACAGCTAATAGCAGTGGTGTTCTGTATACTAAGGCAAATACAGAGCAGAGCAGCTATAAAGGTGTCTCAGTGTGCATATTCTCTGTTTTGTGTTTATTTTATTTCAGCTCCATGGGTGCTCCATTTTCACTGGGAAATTCCAGCAGTACTGGGAACTCAGTAGTGAGCACTCCAGCCATTCCTTACAGACTTAGTATCGGAGAATTTCTCACCAACAGAAGAGACTCAACTACTACTTTCAGCAGCACAAGCAGTCTGGCCAAACTTTTGCAAGAACGAGGCATCTCTGCCAAGGTTTACGACAGCCCCATATTGGAAAAACTGCCTTTGCTACAACCCCCTCGAACTCTTCCAATTCCTTCTACTCCACCAAATTCTCCATCGCGTTCACCTTGTCCTTCCCCTCCACTGTTTGAGCCTCGAGTGCATCACTCGGAAAATTTCCTGGCTTCTCGACCAGCAGAAACATTCTTGCAGGAAATGTATGGTCTCAAGCCCTGCCGTACCGCTCCAGATGTAGGCCAGCTGAAGATGAACCTGGTGGACAGACTGAAGAGGCTGGGCATTGCCAGGGTGATCAAGCCCCCTGAAACACAGGACCATGGGAAAAATCAAGGGCCAGAGGTTGGCTTGCAGAGGCAGGACTCTGCTGGGTTTTTAAATGCAGGTAGCAACTTAATGGTAGGACTGAGAAGGAACCAGAGTCTTCCAGCCATGATTGGAGCACTGGGAGCTCCAGCTTGCACACAGTCATCAAAAATGGGTATACTAAAGGAAGACTAACTGGCTTGAAAAATGTTTGAGTTAGAGCATAGTAAATAATATGAGGTGTGAACATCCAGTGCAGGCATCACTAGATGTGTTACAGAAGAGTTGGAGAAGGCACGTGCATGTTAGAGATGTGGGAGAGACAAGTGTTGGGATCAAGGAGCAAAAGAATATTGCTTGGGTTTGAGGAAGAAGGCTTTTGTGGGATGTAAGAAAGAAAAAACCAAAGTGTAATTTTGAGACCCCCCCCTTCAGCATCTGTTTTAAGCAGAAGTAAAAGACTCTTGTAGACATTCTCAGTGTTTTAACCCTTTAAACTGTATGTGTAGGACTGTCTTGCAGGTGTCCTACTTTTTTCCAGCATATGACCTTAGTATTTTACTAGTTATTAGCAGTCAGGCTGTATCATTTATATCGTTAAAATAACAGTCAGTCTGACCAGCATTATTGATCCAAATTCCTCTCTGTAGCAAACAAATATGAAAACTTTTTTTATTCTTGTATTTTCCATTTCAGAAACTGTGCTCTTTTGAATTCCTCCCCACTTGGAGAAGCAGGGGAGAGAACATGTAGCTCTGTGTTAGAAAACAATACTTCAGTTTACAAACACAGAAACTGGTGGTCAGGATTTATATTTTGAAATAGTGCAATTGTGCCAGTGAGGTATTAACAGAAGGTAATTTTTTCCCACAGCTTCAGAACGAAGCACACAGAGGAATGTGCAATGAATAAGAATTAAGAAGCAGGAAACCGTATTGGGGAAAACTTCAAGCTAAGAAATCTTTCCGAAGTGTAGTGTGCATCTATTTAAATGAGAATATTTTTACACACACACACACATCTCAGGCACATTTCAGTGTTGCAAAAGGAAATAAACCCTAGGTGCTTGATTCAGGGTTTCTTTTTATTTGACATACGAACATTTACTTCAAGAAAAGTGTTGAAGTTCAGTAGCCTGCCTCTTCTCTTGACAAGTAGATGTTCTGTACATTTGGGAGTTCTGCAGTAAACTTTATGCCTTTCATTCACTTATTTCTGATTTTAGGCAAGATTAGTTTAGAAGATTTCATGAAGAGCAAAATTTACCAGTCTGTATTTAGAAACAGGAAGAAAAAAACAAGTATTCTCTGAGGCATTTTAAGGAACATTGTAATCCGGGGTTTTGATTGATGGAATGTGGTTGGAAGCATAACTGAAGCAGACTTTCCAACTCAAAAGAGAACTCCATTTTAGAAATCTGGTTTCTGAGTGGTAATCATCAAAATACTACTGCCCATGCTGCTTTTTTTTCCTTCCTGTCCAAGGTTCTAGTCATAAATGAACAATCTACAGTAGGTTTATTGCGTAACTTTAAGGAGGAAAAGTTTGCCCAAAATTGCTTGGAGGCATGGGTCTTTGCGAGTGACCTGAAGGGAAAGAGGTTATCTTAGTCTTCATGTAAATTTTCAGTGTACCTGCCAACATTATAAAATTAGTTTCCATACAGTGAAGTTCACCTTGCCTGTATGCAGATGTGGGACATCGCTGGTTGCTGTCGGGGTGTGTGGTGTGAAGAATCAGTGCAATTACACTGGCTGGTGTTTGCTGGAAGGCACATCCACCATAACCAGCACCCCAGTTGCTGCAGGGTCGAGTGGAGTAGGGCAGGAAAAGAAAGCTTCTTAACTTTGTTTATAGGAAATTTGTAACGTGGCCTTTCTGCTTTTACAGTTCTATAGATCTTGTGATGACTCTTTGATAAAAGTTTTTGGGTTTTTTTTTTTGTAAAAGGAGAAGGAGTAACCACTTCAAACTTGCACTGGGATTCTGAGCAGAAACTTGTCTGTCAGCAGCGCACAGAAATATTCAGGAACTCCTGGAGTTGCCTTTTGCTCTTTAAGCAAAATCTTACACTTATAAAAGGTGACTTTTATTTAAAAGACTGTATACGGGTTCATTTTGTTTTTTAAATGAGAAATATTTAATTTTTTCCTGTAAGTATTTATGTTTGTACGTACTTAGCCGTGTCTTGCCTGGCTACATAAGGTGAGAGTGAAAGGAGGGGGTGCTATTTTGATCTCCAATGAACTGAGACAGGTATGTCTGCTGTCTGTGTGGAACTTGCAGAGAAATGAGTCAATGACAGATTAGACAGTTTGGTATAAACAGAAGTTGTGTAGCCTGTCAAAGTATGTCCATTTTGTGTGTTTAGTGTAGGAATACAGTAAGTTACAGAAGGTATTAACGCTGTGTTTCTAACTGGCTTTGTTAGCTAACTCCAGCCATTGGATCATTCTGTGTGTCAGCAGAGTAGCAAATCAGCTAAAGCAGAATTCCTCTAATCTAAAAGCATATAAATTAAATGCATGTTTCTCTTTGGGACGCTTCCATATTCCATAGCCCAGCAATATAAAGTGGTTCAGTTCTAACTATGGATGTCGAGGTTGGTTGGTTTGTTTTCTGTAGGATGAGATTTATCCTCAGATACTTTACCTAAGGCAAAAAGGAAATGGAAGAACCTGTATACCACTGTGTTTGTGTGTTTATCCAGTTGGTCAATGCTGTGGTGCATTTGTTGAAATTCTGTCCTGCGTTTGTACCTTTGGATGGTCATGCACATTTTGTAATACATCCCCCAACTTGCAGCAACAGAGACTTCTAAGTTTACCACTTTGTGCCAAAACCTAGAAGATAAAACTTTTTTCTAATAACATGTGTTTCTGAAAACATTTTAGAAGTTGCCATCGTTCTAGGAACTGATTTGGCTTCTGTTGTCTCTTGTAAGAGAGGTGACAAACTTGCATGACTAGAATAACTAAGATCCTGCACCGGATCTTTTGTTTGAGTGAGAGGTAAACCTAGAAGGAATGGAGAATTGCATTTCAGGAAGGTTCTGTTATCTTGCAGGTTTGAGTCAAAAACAGATGCTGGAAAGGACTTACCCATGCTTGTGAGAGTTACAAGAGACAGAAGGAAATTCTTGTTGTATTTACCTGTATTCCGACTTGTCCTAAACAAAGCACAAACTTAAAGCTTTCTAGTTTCACTGTTTTTTACAAGCTCAGTGGTACCTGCATGCTCAAAATGCCTGTGGTCAAATGTCTACTGCAGTCAAACAGCAGCAGAGAAGGAAGGAGAATAATTGGGTTTGGGCTTCATTTGCCTGTTACACGAGGGGATTACACACAACGTTTAACAGTCTGGGATTTTCATGGTATTTTTTTCATCTGCTTTTTGCACTTACTGTTGTTTCATAGTGGAATGTAAATTTGATAATAAACATGTATAACATGCCATTTTTCAGTATTTTGGTCACCTTCTGTGGTTTGTTCCAGATGTCATCTTGTATACTACAGTGTTCTATAACAAACCTGAATTTGGGCTTTTTTTGGCTAAAATTTAGTGATTATTATATACAAGCTCAGTGAGTTGGTATCTGCAGAAGTGGTGGCTTTAGAAGCCAAGAAATCGATTTAAAAACTGGGATCAGGCTGTGCTGGGCTGTTGTGTTTATACCTAAGCAGGTACAGGTGACAGATGTGCAGTACAAGTTGTGGTCTGACTTTGAAGTGCAGCAGGTGATTCCCTATTCACATATTTACTAGGCAAAAAGCCTCTTACTTGAGAAAAACTTCACAAATGAAGAATAGCTCATCAACCTCTAAACAATATTTGAATGTTGAGCCTCATTTAAATGAATCTGTTTTGTTTTCTGGTATTTTGGGCTGCACCATGGGCGGCAGGGGCCTCAGCTCAGGCTCCTGGAGCACCTCCTGCCCCTCCTTCTGCACTGATCTTGGTGTCTACGTTGTTGTTCCCATGTTCTCACTCTGCTGTTCCCCGGCAGGAATTTTCACTGCTCAATAACTTTCCATTCTTAAATCTGTTATCACAGAGATGTTACTATCACTCCTAATTGTCTCAGCCTTGGCCAGCAGCAGGAGGCCCGTCCTGGAGCTGGCTGGCAGTGGCTCCATCAGACAGGGGAAGCTTCTGGCAGCTTCTAACAGAAGCCACCCCTGTAGCCCCCCTGCTACCAAAACCTGGCCACAGAAACCCAATACACAGACACATCCTGCTGAGGATGCTGGAGGACAAATGCTTGACTTTATCCTGAGGTGTACTAAGCCTCTAAGAACGAATGGGGAGAAGTAACAAAACACACTGATGTGAGCTGATTATATCCTATAAAGTTTGCAGCACTCCCTCCTTTATTTTGCAAAAGTTAGTTAGACATAAAATATACAAGGTTACGTAACAGCTGTGTTTTAAAATCTGCCTCTTGGAGACAGAGCTCAGAGATGCTCTCCAGTATAAAGTGTCACACGTAGTAATAGAAATTTCTTAAGGCTTTTTCTTTCAGTAATAGTATCTGCTGTTGTAGTAAGAGCAGACACACTGAAAGTCTGTTTTACTAAGTTCTTAGCTGATATAGCTGCTTCCAGAATTCTGCAGCTCCCTCTGACGTGTAGTTCTCTCCCATTCAGTTAACAGGAAAAATGAGCTTTTTCTTTAACGTGAAAATTGGCTGTGGCATCTGCTTCTCTGCATTCTGCTCACCAGTTTTTCTGCTCACTTCTCGATTCACTGCTGTCAGGATGCTGACAACATTTTCTCCTCTGCAAAGACACGAGTACATTTTGTATTAGGTAGACAGTTAACAGGAAAAATATACCACATTCTCATCTGTCTCTATCTATACCACTGCTAATGGCTCCTGTTTCAAATAGGCTCCGTAGCAGTTAGTTAAGCTGCTCTGAACAGTCTGCATGGTGTTGCTCTGTCACACATTACTGTTTTCACTCTGAGTGAGCACTCCCACTGCTTATCATCTACCTCTGCATCCAAATAAAATCCCTGTCATTCAGAAGGAAAATATGAGTGTTGCCAAAAATAAGTTAATGGAAACACAGGTACCTAGGACAGCGGGACTCCAAGTGCTGGCACAACGCCTGTATGTACCAGGTCCCCTCCCTTGGACTTCTGTAGGAGACGTAATCTTGCAGGGTAGCCATGCCCAAGAGGAAGTCTGCCTCTGCAGGGATGCAGTCGAGCTGAAATCTCACATCTCTTCCCACTGAAGCATCTTGCTCTGCAGAATCTGCTTCAATGGTCACGCCTTTATGGAAAGCATTACCTTGGCAGGCCTGGATAAAAAAGACTTTCGGTTTTCCAGCAAGTGAGCGGCAATTCTGCACAGTGAAAGAAGTGGTCAGTTCCCGGATCGGTACTTCCTGCCCATCAACACCGTATATAATGCCTTTTTTCCCATGAGACAGGATACAGCAAACAAAACAATCTTCATCCTCGTGGTCTTCACGACGGAATTTGCTCACAGTCTCACGTATTTCGTCTGCAGTGAGGTCTTTATGTTCTTGTATTCTAAAATGAAGCTTGGTAAAGACATTTCTCAGAGCCGCTGGAAAGTAAACAGAAGGGAAATTGGAGACACTTCATTATATGAAAGTTGGAATCTGCAATAGCAAATTGTGTTCTTTTGGTTTTTTTTTTTCAGATCCTGCTACATGACTACATCCAGGTAGTTACACTGCTGGTCTGAAAATAATCTAGTAGTCTAATCACTAATCATCTCTCCCCTAGGTTCTCTTAATTGTCATTAGAAGGCATCCTTGCAATCTTGCCTCCATCTAGAAAAGCATATAGAACAATTAAGAAAGCTGTATCACTTTGCAGCTCGTCCTTTTGTCTCTCAGCTGTAGCAGTTGCTTCAGTTGCTTTACCCAAGAGGACAGCACTACCCATTTGGGAGGTACCCCCACACAGGAAGAAAAACCTTGGCTCTGACTCTTGAATTAAGTTGGAGTTCAGTTCAATCAGGGAAGGCCCACTGATGGATTTTATCTCTTGGCATAGACAGTGCAAATACATTGATCTCACAGATCTAAGGACCTGCCACGAGCTCTACTGCTGCCACGAGCCTGCTAAAATCAGGGACCCTGAATACCAACATTTTTTTTAAGTTGGATATTAAATAATTAATGCCCAAGTCTCATTCAGCAGCAGATCTGCGTATTTTAGAAGTAGTATGCACAAAGCTGATGCAAAGACAGCCTAACTTGTAAAGTCCAGGCTCAGGTTGCTGTTTAAGGTTGCAGTAAACTCAGGAACACTGCAAAACATAGGTGAATTGTTCTGTGTCAACCAGCTTGAGTTGATTAGGGCTTGTCAGCACAGTAAACAGAGCCACTGAGCCACTACAACAGAAGTATCCCAGAAAGAGAAGACTGGAATTCAGACCTTTAGTATAGAAAAAGAAACAACGTTTCTCTTCTTGAAGATTGGCAAACTTGTCTTTAATGTTCACTGTACCTGCATCCACGTCTGTCCCGTTCCTGTCCCTCAGGTATTTGTGTTCCAGCACAGATTCCCTCGCTTTTGCAAAATTGTGATTATTCAGGATTAGGCACACTCCACAGGGTCGGCTCGTCATTTTGTAAGCCTCAAGCTGTGGAAAAGAAAGGCTGCTGGTGAACCTGCTGTGCTTTCCTCCAGGGCGCAGCAGGGTACACAGCCAGATGCCTTCCTCTCCAGGCAGCTCTCCCTAGAGAGCTTTGCTCCCAGGCCCTGGCAGTGCAGTGTCCCGCTGCCTTTGGGAGTCTGTGCACGACACCCCCCGACCACCACTGTCATGCTCAGGAAGTGCACCCACAGAGGGTGCTGCCTTCACCCACAGCTCCGGGCCAAGCCCTCTGCCAACTGCGCATTCCCTGCTGTAACAAACTCGGCCTGCCTTGCTCCCCTTGCAGACGACTGTGAAGGTGTAACACTGCAGCAGCTGTGCCTGTGACGTATCTTCAGAATAATGGGGGCAGAGTGGTGCATTCTTCTTTCTAGACCATACTTTTAACAGTTGGTCTTATTATAACTGTTCACTTCATGGAGGGGTGATCTCTTCAAAGCCAAAATGATGGTGCTTCTAAGAAACTTGACATACCTGGGAAGAGATATTACAACTGCCAGGAAATCCAGGTGCCACAGATAATGCCAGACACCCTTCAGGGCCTCCTGTGCTGCCCGTCTCTTCCTCTGTGCTGAGCATCTCTTCTTGACCTGAAAAGCATCTATTATTAGACCTATGTGTGATACCTATGTGTTACTTATGGAATAACTAAGGGGGAGAGGCTGTTTTGTTTTACCAAATAGGTTTAATCCATCTTCAATTCTGTTCCACAGGCTGATGTTAATTTCTTCACAGAGACCCTTCAGCACGCTTAGGTTGCCTTTTCCCAGAAGGCCCTTCTTCTCCATCTCTATGAAAATGTCGAGCATTGTCTGGGTAATCAGAAAGGCAGTTTGCTCTTAGGGCACCATCCATGCTGCCACTGGGAGTAAATGCACATGCACTAGCATGTGCACCTAAGCTTTAATGTACTGACAGTACATGTGAGCCACAGAGTCAGTTCAGCTGACTGGCAGCTCAGTTGAGACCTCAGCTGAGCCAACTAAACTTAGTCCAACAAAACCTACCAGTATTGGTAAGTAAAAACATAACTTCAAAACATACTCGTTTCCCTTCTGCAGCTCAGAGTTGCCAAGATCTGACAAGATCTAACCCAGATACAATGGTGGTCATACAGGAGCATATAATACCATTTTGAATGCTTTCGTTCATTTTACTTCCAGTGGCTGTCTTGCACACTTAAGTGAAATACAAGAATCACTGTAGTGACCATCTTAAGCAATGGCAAAAGGAGTATAACCACACAAGTATGGTGCAGAGATTGCTGTGAAGCAAAAGGGGACTCAAGGGACAGAAGCTCTCGTCCAAGAGTGAGCAGCAGAACACAGTGGTCACCCCAAGGATTTACCAGAACAGTTACCACTACATGGTCATAGCCTATCCTCAAAGTTTTCATTATACAGAAAAAAGTATCCATCAGGCTGGGACACCATAAGAGCCCTGGATCTCCTCCAAGGCTATTTGTAAAGTCCAAGCTCACTGGCCTTAGCCTTCTTAAGCATCTGCTGCTTAGATCTGTATTTTCTGCACTTGGAAACAATAAGAACAAAATCATAAAATAATACCCACAGCGGGTGGTTTTCTGTATTTGATAATGGCTTAGAAAGCAGCAAAAAAAAAAAAAAAAAATCAGTTGGGCAAAAGGAGTGAATGTGCTCATCAGTCTTTCACTGATTAAAGCCAGAGTGCCCCGAGCCTCGTGTGGTGCTTGGATGTGACACCCTCAGTGGCTGTGACACTGCTGCAAAGGCTGTGCCCAACCCAAGCACAGACAAGTCCCACTTGCCCCAGGGCCACCCTTTTTCTTGTGATTTCACCTTAAGAGTGACACCATAAAGAACAGCGAGACCCATTCCCCCACGGGCAACCCTATTTCCTCTATGGATTATTATAATAATTTAAAATCATCAATTAAAAAAAAAGTATTAAAGAAATTCTTACGGTCTCACGGGTTAACTTGCTTTTTGGTAATACTCCATCCAAAAGTAACTTGAAAGACATCAGCTCATCTTTGGTGATGTCTTCTGAGAGCTGAAAGAGCAAGTATCTAGAAAGAGAAGTGGAGGGAACTGTTTCATCGCGTTCCCGAGCATGTCCCTGAGCACAGTTTAACGCTACCGCGCTGCCCCTTTCGACCAGTCCGCCTCCCGCACAGCCCGGTGTCCTCCCTCTTGCTGGGCTGAAATGCCCCCTTCCCGTACGGCCTGTTCCCGCTTTCTCCTGGAAGCCGCTCGCGTGCTGCCGGAGCTCACCCCGCGTCCGGAGCAGGAGAAGCTTTACCCGGGGCCCGGCCCCGCACTCACCTGTAGGGCGGCACCCGCGCCCCGCCCGGCCGCGGAACCTGCAGCTCCCGCTCCACCTGCTCCCGGCTGGAGCCCAGGTGGGCAGCCAGGAGATCGATCCTCCCGATGCGGTAGAGCAGCTCCCTGAGGAAGGCCAAGTTCCCCGCCTCCAGCGCGCCTCTCTCCTGCAGCGCTTCGAACAAGTCGTGCGCGCTCCTGGCGGCTTCCAGCCTCCTCCTGGGGACGTGCTCCCGGCTCAGGAACTTCAGCGCCGCCAGCTCGGCCTCGTCCAGCTCCTCGCTGACCGCCAGCAGCTGCCACCGCGGCAGCTCCATGGCCCGCGCTCCGCCGGGGCCGCACTGGCAGCGCTTCCGGCCTCCACCGCGGCCGGACGGGACGGGCCGGGCCGGGCAGGAGGCGGGGCCGGACCCCGGGGCGGGGCTTCCCTCTGGATTTGAACATCCGGAGCGAGGCACGCACGACTTCCGTGGGAAACGGCGCGGGGTGTGGTCGCTGTGCTGAGAGCTCCGAAGCACTGACTGTGCTTGAGCCCGTCCTGAGCAAACCGGACCTGCTAGTGCGGATCCAAAGGTCTCCCTCTGCCCGGGCTTTCCCTGCAGTTGCCTCTCGCTGGTTCCCAGGCACTCACAAACCATTGCCCTTTTAATACAAACAGAAAGAAGCTTTTACAATGCCACTGACTCGCCTTCCTCCTTGCGAGCCTTTTGGGGCTGCTGGCAGAAACGGCGGCACATTCCCTGCAGGCGTTCGGCCCTGCACCCTAACAGCCACCAGCCATGGAAAACAGCTCCCTTTCCACCCCTCCCACACCTGCTGAAGACCATTCCAGCCACAGCAGCAGAATGCAGGAGCATTGTGCAATAATAAGGCCCTGGGATGCTGAACCACCTCCGATGCACCTTTTGATGCATCACCAATAGATGGTATTTCACAACAGCAGGGAAGAGATCTTACCAGTTGGCGTTTCATCCTTCTGCAAATGAACCTTAACGTTTTAATGCTCATCTTGAGCTGGAGAGGAACTCTCAGAGCATCCATACTCTCCAATGAAGAAACAGCGTTCTCGCTAAGCATCAATTTGAAAACAGAGACCCTTCCTCCCTCTCCAAAACCAGTAAAAACCAGTTTGACAATATGTTAAGCAGAAATCTTTACATTGTTATCACAGCAGCGGCGTATCAATGTTGAAAACCTTATGCAAGATACTTGATTACTGCATCCCTGGCAAGTTCAGTCAAAGATGGAAGGAATCTGAAAAACAAGGCACTTTTCAACAGGCCATAAACGAACGTGTCCTCAAGTCATGTCAGAACAAGATCTTTCTAGCAAACAGACCAAAGGAGGTATGGATCCTTCTCTGCACTGATATACCTGGACAAATCAGGCCTAAACACAAAGTGGCTACACAAATATAAAACTAATGCAGAAGACTTAGGCCAAGCTCAGAGGACACATCCAGGATAACATTCCACCTCGCTAGGAATGTATGGTTGGCATCCACAAGAGCCAGCCACATTTGGGGCCTGAGGAATTCCAGTGGCCGTCAACAGAACAGATAGAGTGACAAGCAAAGACATACTTACAGAAAGAACACACAGAAATCAGTATCCAGGAATTCCCTAAGATCTCACCTATATTTTTTTTAGCACATTGCACGGAAGTAATTTCAGATTAAACATGCCAGTCTCTGTTCATAATTTGACATAACTCTAGTTGAAAAGAGGCAGATTTGAAAAATTTCTGAGAGAATGTGCCCATGTTAGTTGGGAGTCAGAAAAAAAAGGCTAATCTGTAAGGGCTGAACACCCAGAAAAAAATGTAGCTCTGGAGTCCCTGCTGCATAGCATAATCTCCTTAATGGCATGTATTTTGTTCTCACTTCTCCCTGGTCTTCAGAATTTCCTGCAGGAGATCTTGAAGATTGCAGACACAGCCAATGGTTCAATGAGTCAGAACTCATCAGTACCTGAACTCACACCACTTGGAGAACTAAGAGTGAACCCTTAGATGGGGTGGGAATGCTCGCAGCATCCCGTGCAATGGGAGAAGCTGGCGGCCAGCTGAACGCAGGCAGGCTCCTCAGACATCCCACCAGCCCATCCCAAGAGCAGCGCATTAACAAGTCACTCTAAAACCATTCAGGTGGAGAGCATGACAGAATTCCCACAGAAGGTGGGTGTAAACAGCTCTCTGGAAAACTGCTGTCAAACTGAAGGAATAGGTAGCAAAATGCAAATGACTGGGTAAGGATTCATGCCACTGGATAACATTATTTCCACCTCAGAAGTTAACAGTCCTCCCCAACTCTTCTAAGTGTTTTCCTTTTCGAATAGGATCCTTCTGATCTTGCCTGTTTCAGCTTAAGCCTGCAGGATTTCAAATCACCAACTTCTCTTTCCTACCAACCTTTTGGCTCCACTTTCTGTCATAGTGCTTCTGCTGCCTAAAAACAGAACACAAAATTAAGTGCCAGGACTGTTTTGTGACAGCATGTGGCCTTCCAGCCATGAGTTGGGAGGAAGGAAAAGGAAGGACAGGCAAAGTGAAAAACAAAGCTGAGGGCCTTCAGAGGGGAAAGGCAATTGCTTCTCATCATTCTGTAAGTTCTACCTTTTGCTGCAGTATCATTTACATAGTGCTTGTAATGTCTGTTATTTATGAAACCAATGTGAACAGGGCTGTAATTCTAAGAACAGGCAGTCTCTCCGTTACTTGGAAGGTGAAAAAGCATAAGGGGTGCAAAAAGCAACTGCCAACATATTGCGTGGAATCAGAAAAAGAAAAAAAATTGCTTCCAGAACAAAAGCAGGATTGAATAAACAGCTGCTCCTTTATGGCTAGACATGGATCTCCAAAAAATCCCAACTGAAAAAAGTTACAGTGTCTCAAATTCATCCTTTATCTTTTTATAAACTCAAAGGGGATGTAGCTGTTAGAATCCCATACAGCTCCCACATAATACCCACACATTGCTGAGGATGCAAAGTAAAAATGGCCTCACTGGCATCAGCTGCCATTATCGCGACAGTCCTGAACTTGTTCCTTCCTACCATCTCTCCAGCTGCTGTTGAAGAGATATCAATCTGCAACCCTTTAAGGTGGCTGCCATGAGACACTCCAACAAGAGCAACATGACTTCTGCTGAGGTAAAAGTGTTTGCCATGTTGACTGTCCCTCAGACAGTCCATCCAACAGAGGCACATGCCACAGACCAAGGTGATGTAATAAACAAGACAATTTATTACAACAGAAACAAGAATACAAAGAACCTCCTTCCAGTGTTCCACAGCCATTCATGACATACTGTCCCCCCGAGAGCACTGAGAAAAAATGCAATTAGAACTCATACTATTAAAAAGCTTACACCAAAATGCTGCTTAGCCAAGTAAATTCATAGCATAAAACAAACTTAATATTTGGAGGAAAAGAACCAAACTTGTATTACCATAATCATGGTTTTATTTTGGTCCTTCTGGATCAGGATGTTATTTTTCCATGAAAAATTACAGCATCCAAACACAGACAATGATTCACCTCTGGGTAAGGCAGTTACAACCCTACAAATGCTTTCTCACCTGAAACCCAGACCGAACACACTCCACTGCTTCTGCAGGACAACAAGCCAGATCTGTACTCTTCCACAGCCTTACCTGACTGCCACAGATCCAGGAGTCACAAAACTGATTAAATATGGAAATTTTAAAATTTAGGTCCTATGGGTCCTTAAAGAACTGGGGCTAACTACCCAAGTCCAGATAATTTCTCATGTGAAGTCTCTTCCCTGTGGAAGCCCACTCCAGATGTGATTCCTAAACTGATTGCATTCTTATTTTCCTACTTTTTACTTGACTGCCCTTGTGGAATTTCGAAGATCAATTGCTTTCGTAGTGTTGTTATTATCTGTGGCATCTGCTTCACTGATTTTCCCCCTGGCAGCTGATTCCATAATTTGAATTCTTTTCCTCCCACTTCCTTATTCACTGTTGTCAGGATGGTTAGGAGATCCATGCCCCTTGAACAAAAACGAAGAAAAGTTAAATTGAAATACACGTACTGAAAAAAGTTATGCTGAAATACATGATACTTGAAATACAAGGTCAGCCAATAAGGTGATCTATGTTTGCTCCAATAAAGTGGTATCTCTGGGATGACTGGAATCCTGCTTCACCCTACCTGTCACTGAAATTGCACACTCCATTGTATAATCACAGAATTTAGTATGTTTGGGGGAATAAAAGTAATCTCGGTGTAGCATTGCTTTACCAGCAAACACAGTCCCCTGCTTTAGTTATAGTCAGAAGAACACAACCAAGCTGAAACAGGGCCAAACCTATACATTCTGCCTGTTTTCTTCTGGAGATCATGAGAAAGTGATGTCTGAACGGAAATTCTATTTTCTAAATCAAATTTATGAGAGGATGGGAGGAAGGCAACAATGAAAATTATGCCTAGAGAACACCGATTATTTTGTCTGTGCAATCACTCAACAAATTCACTTTCATCAAGTGTCACTGGAAGAAAAATCATTTATCAGTCAAAAAATGTTAAAACACACACACACACACACACTTGTTTCTGTGTAACACTCCAGCATGACAACCCTGGTTTTGTCACAGGGGAAGTCACTTATACTTTGGCTCATCCGTAGAAGAATAACAATCCCTAATTCCAAAATAATTACTATTCTCCACTGTCCTGCAGGTGAAAAACATTGTATAGCAAAAATGCAAAACACTGATGTTTCAGCACAGCATGCTCCACTGTGTATGTCTGCAATACCCCAAATGTGCAAGAATTAAAAACAGTACTTACTGTGGGCAAAGAGACTCCATCTTGTCACAGAGACATTGAATGTAAATACTGCCAGACTCACTAGTGCGGAAGGACAAATAGTCTTCCACTGTAGACATGCCAACCAGAATATCAGCCAGATCAGGAATGGAAGTCAGAGGGGTAGCATCGATCTCAAGACGTCCAGAAAAGTCTGCTTCTACGGGAACTGCCGGATGACCAACATAGCCTTGGCAAGCCTGGATGAAAAACACCTTGGGTTTGCCAGCAAGAGAAGGACAATTAGATCCACTGAAGCAGGAGACTAAATCTTTAATATTTACAAACTCATCATCAATGCCTTTTATTTTTTGTTTTTCTCCATGGGAAAAAATGAAGCAAACAAAACAGTCCATATTTCTGTGATCTTTTTTGCTGTATTCTTTAACTTTCTCATATATTTCTTTTGCTTTCAGATCCATGTGCTCAACTGTCTCAAACTGAAGCCACTTAAAGACCCTCTTCACAGCCTCTGGGAAAAAAAAGTCAGAAGGAACTTGTTAAACATGAGCAGTGACAAGAAAGATGCTGAAACATCAGTGTCTGTGTGGCAGATCAGATAGTAGAAGAAGTGTTCAGATACTACCCATAAACTCAGCTGGACTGACTCTTAGCCTGCCAAATCCTATTAGAAAAACCCATGCCTAATTTGCCTCATTTTATCTTTTTAAACACAGCTGGGTTAAGTATCATGCTATCTAAAACAAAACCAGGTTTCAGATTATGTGATATATCAGTACAAATTAGTGAAGTTCACTGTGTTAAAGGAAGCTTTAACTGTGTGTTGCATAACAATCTCAGATGTCTAAGAACAACACTTGGTGAGTTAAAGAAGTAGTACCTCTTTAGAATGACAAATTCTGCCACCCTCAAATTAAATACGTCTCTCATTCTGTGAATATGATCAATACAGCAAGAAGGAAGGCAGAGTAACCTGCTCACAAATGCTCTGAAGACTTCTCAACAAATGGTCACTTGATTGTTGTGTGAGCTGTGAGAAAGTACCTGGGAAGGAAGCAGCCTGTAGATGGGCTGGATGGAGTTAAAATATCCTTGATGTGTCCTTTCATGAAACAGATTTTACTTTTTTAAGATAAACTCTTATCTTAGAAGTGACTTGCAGGAAGACAGGCTTTAAGGAAAATTACAGAGCATTTATTTGAGCTTTGAGGAGAATTTAAGGACTTAAAAATATTTTTCTATGATAGCTAAGAATTAAAAACAAAAAGTGAAAAGGTGGAACAGTAATCCCTCCGTCACTACTTGGTACATATGACCAGTTAACACAATGCTTTTTACCTACAACAAAAAGCAGATCCTACTTTAGGCCATCAGCTAAACTGTTGGAAGTGGCATATTTCCAATTTCTACAGTGACTGCCACTTCAGTTACTCTGAAGGCCAAGGAGTACAGTGGACATGATTCTTCTTCACAGGAAAGATTAGATCATTGTCTTGGAGAATTATGAGAGAAATAAAGCAAATCAGTAATTGCATTAAAAAAATATACTTACCTCCATCTTTCACTGTTCCTCTTCTGTTGTAATGCGGATTGTTAAAAATGTAGTTGTTAAGGATCACACAGTAACCATGGGGGTTATTTTTCATCTTGTATGTTTCCACAGGCTGTAGAAACAAAAATTCAGGTAAGAAAGCAGTGCAAAGTATTCAAAAGAGAAATACACTATGCACAGATTGTTGGTCCTTCCTGACCCAAGGGCAAAAATCATAAGGGCTGAGAAACAAGAAAGGAAAAGCCTAAGAATACCATCTTGCTACAGAGGAGAGGAATTTGCATTGTCTCTCTGAATCCCTCCTCCACTCTCTCTGTGGTGAGGATATGATTTCGATATGGGAGCAAGTGAGTATCCAGAAACACAAATTTGCATGTGCAGAGGAAAAATTCCTGCACCCTACCATTCCCTCTGGTGGTCCTTGTGGAATTCTAGTGAGGTAGCAAGTTCTGCTGTTCCCTTCCCATCTATCCAGGAATATCCCATCCAGGACTTTAATGTCCCCATCTCCATTATCATTAAGATTCGTTTTCTTTCCACAACAGCTTCATTTATTACTTAAAATGTTGCTGAAAGCCCTGTCCCCAGAAAGGAAGAGGTCTTGGTCTTGTCTGGAAAACAGGAATTGTTCCAAATCCTACATATAAAGCCAGAACCCCTCCCTCTCAGTTGTTCCACCTGCTTAGTCTTACAAATTTATGCTCCCTCTCCCAGAAGTTTGGATAAATACTTTAAAGGTAATCTTCAAGTATTTCTCACCAAGTGTGTTGCCTTCCCCTCTGCTCCTTGTTCCCCTGGATGCACAGAGACAGGATAGTGGAGTTCTGCTTTAGAATAATTTTGTTAGAAGGAGAAGATAAACAGAATGTTTTAGGACAAAAAAGATAAATCTTCCACTGTGTATATTTCAACATTCAAAAATCAGTACAAGGAGTGAGATGGAGCGTGGTTTTCACACCATCATTTTGTAGAGCTGGGCCAAGCACAGTTCCAGTTTCACAGGCTACTGGTTGTTACAGAAGCTGTGAAGAGCTGTGCTCCATTTGTTCTCTGCTCTTTTACTGGTAGCAAGATACAGATAATAAAAGGCTGAATGTGAGTAGTCATCCTAGGCAAGCCATTTCACTAGCATCTCCACTATGGGATACATAAGTGAAAGAAGAGACCCATTTTTGTACAATGGTCAGTTTACTCCTGAGGTTACTGTCTCTTCTCCAGAGAACTTTACCATTTGAGTGATGCAAAATGGCAGCATAATGGAAGATCTCCTCAAAGCAACAAAACACTTATTTGAATACAACTTTCTGGAAAAAAGTTAAGAAATCATCCAATCCATGACTACCCAGGGAAACTAAATCACAGTGCCCCTTTAACAAGTTCCACAGACGTGTTTAAATGAAATGTAATTGCCAAGGCAACAAGATCTACACGACATGCTCTTTTTCTACTTATGAAAGGGGACAAAATAGTAACAATGCTACTAAAAAGCCATTCCCTGACACAGGACTTGATTACTCTAACCACCCTTGGCAATTTTCTTCTGCTCTTTTAGAGACACCAGGAGGTCAGCAGCACAAAGACATGCAGGGGAAACTACTCGGCAGCTCTGCAGAGAACTGTACAGGCTGTATAAAGGTGTCTAAGGAAACTCATGTCCTGAGTCATTCAAAAGGAAGTTATGAGGAAAATAGGTCTCAGTTGCTACTGAGACATCCTGTTTTCCAAAGAGTAAGGCCCGACCGTGGTGTCAGAAGGCACCACCTCAGCTACAACAGCCCAGATGTACTGAAGCCCTTGAAATTTCCCATCTGGTTACAGAAGGCTACACTTTAGCCAAGGACCGGGTCTTCAGGGACTTACTCATCTTTGACTAAGAACAAACAGCCTGGCTAACAGAAGGTAATGCTGACAATCTCCCATTGCAAGTTTCCCCAAGTCAAGTGTCACTTCCAGTCTCTTTCAGTGACTGAAAAGCTATGCGGGTCCAAAACCAGCACTGCACTTTTTCCTGAACAGATAAATTGCATTTAAGGCAAAGAGGAGGGAGAATAAAACCATTTACAAGGCACAGAACATGCTTCAAGGACAGATACAAGAAGGTATGATGGGATAATGAAGTAGCAGAAAACTTCAGAAAGCAGAGGTTTCTAGAGCCGCTCTGCCTGTCCTAGGATACTGTAAGGTCTCCCTCTCATCTCTGGACTTCTAAGCTGCCAATCATGGAGCCAAAACACCCACAACAGACCCCAGCTCTATTATTAAACAGCAGATTAAACAAATTTACCTTTTTTTTTTTCTTCATAGATATCAATTTTTTTCTTTATGTCAGCTCTAACTGCATTTAATATGTCTTTCAGCACTGTCAGGTCATCTTCTTTAATTATCCTATTTCTTTCCATTTCCAGAAAAACCTGCAACATTGACTGGTAAAACAAGAACACATAACCCAAACTCAGTAACTGCAGGCACCTCTGGTCAGAGCAGAAGACAAGAGCCTCACTCACAGAGACTGACCAGCTAAAGAACAACTACTTTTACCTCCAAGCCTCATTAAAAGAAGGGTCAAGATGCAACATCACTAATAATAAACACATCACTAAGGTTAGGACAGGGTGAATAGAAATTGCCTATGGCTAGGTTATCCTGCTTTGTTTCAGCAGTACAAAGCACCAGTGTGGGTAACAACATGGCATCCTGTTGTGCCTTTGTGTTCTGATGAAGGGCTGTTAAGTCCTTTAGCTATGCCATTTTACATTTTCTGTTACAGAAAAGGTGTTCAGGCTAGTTTTGTTCATTAAAGCTCAACAGTTCATAAAATTGGAAGTAAATCTGCTAATATTCCTCTAGATGCCACAATACACAAATAGAGTTTTTAAGAAAGCTTCTAAATAATACCAAGCATTTTTATAACTGTTCATTATATACAAGTGTTAAACTAGCTCATTAAAACTCTTAACACCTTTGGGGAGAAGCTAACGAAATGCCATCACTCCAAATTACAATGAAGCAGAAAATTTACTCAATGACACACAAAAATTTACTCAATGACACACACAAATATGTGGTTGAACTCACATTAGAGCTCAATTTTCTGTCTCCAAAACATTGTTTTTCCTTTAGCAAACATCACTCTTCTTAGATAGAGTAAATGTCTTATAAATGTCAGGCGAAGATTAAAGGAAGAGCTTGATGGATTTTGCAAGAAGAAAAGACAGGTGGCAGAGAGAATATAAGACCAGGAGAACAAAAAAGGGCAGAGAAAAGATACAATGAAAAAAATTGTATCTTTTGTGTCCATTCTTTCTCACAGCAGCGATCAGCTAACATGATAATTCTTTTAACAACAGATTTTCATGAGAGCAGACTGCTTGCTCTTTCCTCCCTTCTTACAAGAACTAGCACACTCTGAACTAGCCTTGCAAAAAAACTTCTCAAGATCACTTTTCATACAGCATTATCCTGGAGTTTGTTCTTAGGTAATTTTTCTTGGAGCAGGAACTTCACACTTTTGACATTGTCTGGAGTCAAGTCCTCTGCAATTCCATATAGCAGCTGCCTGACAATAAAGAATAGAGAGACTGTTCAAGAAAGTTATAAGAAGTAAACACCACAATTACACATTCAACCGCGAAATGTAAAACTCACTATGGCAGGAATTCATGTTGTAATAAATACAATTATGCTGGGATATTCATAAGACAACAGTCCAGACAGAAAACAAGACAGTACACAACTGAACTGTTGTACATTTTGTGTGCAACACTTTGTGTTTACTGCTTCTGTGCTTACCTGTAAACTGAAACCTTTGCCCTGCCTTGGACCTGCAGCTCTCCCTCCATCTGCTCCCGGCTGGAACCCAGGTGGGTAGACAGGAGGTCCATCCGATTGATGTGGTAGAGCAGCTCCCTGAGAAAGGCCAGGTTCCCGGCCTCGATCATGTCTTTCTCCTGCAGCACTTCGAAGAAGGCCTTGGGCTCCTGAATGGCTTCCAGCTTCCTCATGGGAACATGATCCAGGCTGAGGAACTTCAGTGCTGCCAGTTCATCTGTGACCAAAGCCTCGGAAACTTCAAAAAGGAGTTTGTGGAAGTCTGTACTCATTTCACATCAGGGTTTGGATCTAAATACAAACAGCAGTTGTAGCAGTGAATAAAAACACAACTCTCCTGGACAGCGAAGATGGAGAGACCGATTGAAACCGAACAAGTTCCTATGTGCAAAAAGCGCGGTCGGAGAACGGGGCGGGGAGCGAGCACGTCCTGCCCAATCACCTCAAAGCTTCTTCCCGGGACACCCATAATGGGTCACCCTCCCGCGGGCTTCTACCAGGACTTCAACTCCCAGAGCGCACCGCGACCCCACGCAACGAGCGTCCCGTGTTCTGCCGCTCATAACCCCGCGAGCAGCTGATTTCGTTTGTCAGGGACAGCAGTGCAGTAACACTGATTTATATAAAAGGTACCACCTCATGTAGAATAGCCCAGAATAAATAGATGCAATCAGAAGTACTTCAGTAGAGAGAGGCTGCCTTTGCTATCATGGCTTTGAGGCTTAGCTCTTTTGGTTCTCTGGACTTAACAAGGAGTATTAAAACCTCTGTACTAAGTGACATTAACAGAGAATGGATTGTTCTTGCTCCCTATGGTGTGTCTAGACAGTAGGAAGCACCAATGTACAGGATGTACAATCCTGGCAGGCTGCTGCTGTTTTTATTTGGGCTTGGGGTTTTTTTTTTGAGATTTGGTCACATTTGGGAGCAACAGCCCCTTGACAGTCTGAAATACAGACTGTGTAATAAATGAGACTGCCAAGTTTTACACCATAACAAAGGTTTTACATGGTAACAAAACTAAAGAGTATAACTGCTCTAAGCTATCTGGCTTCTCCTTTCTTTTTACACTGCTTCTGATGATGGTCAGCATACCCAAAACACCTCTTCCTATTTTGGTTTATCTGCATCAAATAAAACTCAGTTCCCAGCTCTCAATCAATTTGTAGTATTAAATACAGATCATGTCAACCCTTTTAAAAAGGCCAGAAGAACTCTTATCAAACTACCTCTGTTTCACTGACAATGAAATACCACCTCCCTTCCCCTCCACTTCCTCCATCAGCTTTAGAAATATTAAATTTGGCTTACGGATTCAACTTTGAGCCCAAGAGAAAGTTAGAAAATACCAACTGCAAGCCTTGCAACCATCTCACCCTGACACTTAAAGGACCTGCCTTGCTGATGTCACGACCCAGTGGTAGGGGCGTGATGTTTGTTATAAATTCTCATCAGGCTGAACAAAGATACCAGACGTGTCAGGAACTCACTGTTTTATTGTACCATCTTCTTAGCTGCAGCAACCAGCCCAGTATTTACACTCCTAAGGTATTGGCTAAGACACCCTTAAATCTATACAGTACATTTCCACAAAAGCCCTTAGATTTGTACAGGACACTTCACAACTCCCACACCAAACTCCTCAAAAGGTGCTGGCACATAAGCCACTACTTCACTACAACATCACCACTCAAAGGTGCTGGCTCACAAACCACAAAGGTACTGGCTCACAAGGAACAAAGTCCTCCACAGTACCTCCCCTCCCCACAACAAACTTCAAAACTGAGTATGGTGTAGAATGTGATAGCCTTGCTTTGCCCAAGCAAAGCGAGGAAGAAACCAAAGAGTATCAGCAGTCCTTAGATCCTGCATTGGTGCTGCCACGTGGATGGTGTAGAGCTGGGGAAAGAGCCAGAGAAAAGAGAGGAAAATAGAGAGAGGGGGGAGCTCAATCCACACCCTGTTATAGTTAACCTGGTTTGTATTAGACTTTTTGAGCATTTTGTTCCTGTGTGAGCTGCCAGCCCTTCCCCAGGAAGTGAGCTGGGGTGGGTGACTGGGCATGAGTCTCAGGGTGGAGCAGGGAGTTGGCCCAGAACAGCGCTGCGCCACCTCTGCAGATCCTCTCCTTCAATCACACCTCTCCTGCAGCAATACTCAGAAAGTTTGAGACAAACCTGGTTCTCTACAGCTCATACTTAAAGGACCTGCCTCCACTTCCCTCTAGTAAGAGAACAATGTACCACTTTATTCTCTCTGCCTTAGATACAAGACACCTGGGAATCTCTGAAGAGAAACTCAATAGAAATGCCTTCAGAAGAGGTCTCTTGTCCCACTGAGAGACACTGTCACTGGGAGACAGAAAAGTTGACAAGAGCAAATGAAAACTTTCTACTCTTACACTACTGGAATACTATGCAATCCATTTAATTCTATTGCTACTGCAAATGTTTCCATACCAGGGCTGGTAACTCCAAGATAGCCCAGCTGACTGACTGGTAACAATAATTATAAGACAATTGTATTCTGCTCTCCTCCAAGGACCACTCTACAGCAAGCAAAACAGCTTTTTGTGGCATGCCCTTGGCCAGCATTCTGTTGGTTAGCAAGAGTGAAGGTACAACTGAATCTTAAACCTTTGTCTTTCAAAAAAATGATAAAACAGCAAAACGTGTTGTGACACAGCACATACGATTCTGCCCCCAAATACTGTTTTCTTTAAATCCATTAAAACTGAACTTTTTAACAGACTAGAATCCACACCGTTCAGCCCATATCACCACAAAACCACTGTTATCTGAATTGTGCTACTCACGATTCGACGATTGCAGATCTGGCTTTCTATTTCTGCATTCACACAGGAAAGAGAAGTGTACTTTCTTGATAGGTAGTTAGGCAGTTATCTTTTTTCTCACATAAAACAGGCTTTTTGTTTAAGATACAAGGTATATGCTCACAAAAGCAAATCTTTCTTGTAAAGCGAAAGTTCCATTTTTATTACTCAAAGGCTGTAAGTTTCAAACCCATCCAATTATTGCAGTTAGAACAGATGTGCCACCTCTATACTATATTTAAGCTTGTCTGCAATTACAGGGAGGACAACTAAAACAATGTTTAACTGCCACTGTCTTTTTCTTTACTAAATTGAAGATACAACTGATACAATATGTAAATTGAATAATAATAGTAATTTTACAACACTTACATGGGATGACAGGCTGGAGGAGTGCTGGAACAACTCTGAAAAAAGTGAGACAGGCATAGCCTCTAGTTCCAGGAAAAGTACTTTTGTATGATATCTATATTGTCACATGACTTACAAGAAGTACGTTAGAAAAAAAACCTGGTAATAAAGCAGCAGATCCCTACTCCACCTATCACAATTCCAGTTTCAGAAAACTGATTATTTCAGAACTTGTGAGAAAAAAATGTAAGTAAGCCACAAAAGTAATCAGGTTTTGCTTTTGTTTTACACAGCATACCTAGTGCTTTCTAGCATACAGCACAGCTCAGTACTTTCGATCTGTTACAAAAATCCTAATTAAGAGACAGTGAGGGAAGAGTGAATCAATTATATCTTTTAATTTAAAAAGTCTCAGAGCCACTGTCCTGCTGTGTCACCAGATCTGCCATGAGTTACCTCCTTTCTCTGAAGTCCCTCTCCAACCAACTCACCCTATTTTCAACAGGAAAATTATTTCCTAAATTAAAAAGAGTCAACTTTTAGCACCAAATTCAGTCGCAGTACTCAGTAAATACAGGGAACTCAACAACTAAACATTCTTTTGAAATTATATTATTATGTAATATACTTCCCCATTTACAGGAGAACTTAAGCAATAATTAACTTTTGATGTTTTCACCCTCTGAAGTGGAAAGGTTCCCAGCATGCTAGTCATCAGTCTCTTCCATGCAGCAGGAAGTGGGTGAACAGCGGTCATAGGGCTACCAGGCTCCCAGAGAATTGTGAAGTCAGTATTATAAAGAGAGAAAGTTAGGAGAGCTGGAATTTGTTAAAATTTTGCCATGAAAACAGTCATTCATTGATTTAACCTATCTACCTCAAAACCCAAAATTATAACATACCCTTTGATAGCATGAGGCACACAAATTCCTTCAAAAACACATCAGAAAACCTGTCTGACTTGTTTCACTGGCATGAGTTGTGCCTTTACCCAAAGAGCCATCACAAGTATGATTTCATTTTCAGGTCCAAAATATTTCTGTCTCCATGTGATCTAAAGTCTCAGCAACTCTTTCCCTGGATTCATTCTTTTGTGTCTTACCTGAATCAAGAGTTCAGCTGCAGTCTGAAGGAGCCACCATGCCGTGATCTGCACCGTGTGACAAATACTTGATAGTGGCCTCTCCCTTCATACAGCAGTTTAAAGGACCACCCCTTCCGGCATCATTCCATCTTTTTTAGTTTTACTTTTGATTTCTTCCTTTCTCACCCTCCCTGGAAACGATCCTGTTCTTTTGTTAAATTAGTCTCTCTAATTTCCCTCAGGTCCCCTGCACCCTGGTTTTGTCCCTCTGGCTTTCTCTGGATCTGTCTCAGTGACCCAATCTTTTCCTTGTACGGCCTGGCAAACATTCACCTCGCCTAGAAAGGGTGGTCTTGAGGAAGTGAAACTGCTGAGGCTACTGACTGCTCAGCAAGTGCAGTGACTGTGGCCTCCACTGGCACACAGCAGGATACACAGCTCCTGCACAAAAACCGACAGGAGGGACAGGGTACCAGAAACTTGTGGGCGTCACAAATCCCACTTTAAGATTCTGGTCTTCCCAAGACTTCCCAACTTCCCCAGCGGACTCTTCTTACACTAGTTTCACTTAAATCTGTCTAAACAAGGGCTGCACAAGACACAACCCTTCCTTAATTCTGTAGGTGGAGAGCACGCACATGTGCATATGTTTCTGTGTGCCTTCAGTGAGCCTCAACAGCAACCAACCATGTTTGTTTCCTTGTATTTTCTTATCTGTGACATAAGTGTGACTTCAAGTGTAGCAGCTATACAAACTCAGAACACATAAAATGCAATGGGTCATACTAACCCGTTCACACCTGCTCATCACAATAAAAAGGGACCATCGTGTTTCGGAAAACTCGCTGCATTTCAATGCTCTGTGCGATGCAAAACTCCCCACCTAAAAATTGTGCAAGCTAGAAATTGCACTCAACAGCACTAAGCAGCACTCTTTCAAATCTTCACCCTAATGTATGGCTAGTAACCATATACAATGAGTGCTTTGCTGAAATTAACTAAGCTTCACTTCAGCTTAAACTCTGAAGCAGTTAAAACCCCACTGATTCATGCAGTCCAACAAAGTGCAGGGGCCAGTCAGAAACACGAAAAAGCCTTACCTCAATATATAATTTTTATCTCACCAAGCTCTTAGAACTAAGAATTTAATGCAGTAATAAACAGGAAGGACACAGGCATACATAGTAAATGCTCATATAACAAAACAACATGGCATTATTTCAGTTAACTCACAAAATTCTCTGTTAGAAGCTTAATCAACAAGGAGCCTTGTTTTTCATATGCTTGCATTTTAGATCTTAAACCAAGAAACAATAATAAAAAAAATTAACACTTAACAAAGTTAATCAATCTGATAAACCTATGGAGACACACTGCTGAATGGCGTATTTCATAGCATGCCAATCTTCTACCCCAAATTTTCTTCTCAGAAGGGATGGGGAAGTAACAGTTCACAAGGTTTCACAGAGGGAATAATATGCAGCATTTTGGCTTTACTCAGTTTTGGAAAGATCTCATTGCACGTGAAGTTTATGTTAGGCATTTGACAGTATCAGTGTGCGCTGCGGGACAAATTCGTGATTACAACCGGTAACTGGTCCTCTATTAAGTTAAATGCCATTTACTTTAGAGATGGAAGAAATCCTTTTCCACTTACTACCTAAGCTTTTGCCTCTTCATTCCCACTTTTCTCTCTCTCTGTGAACATAGCTAGTGGTTCTAGAAGCAGGATTGTGGTGTGTTGCCTGCCAGCTGTGTTGGCTTCCCGCTAACTGTCCGAACCCAGAGGAAAAACTTCCCCCTCCCTTCTTCTCTCAGGGAAAAGGAAATAAACTATAGAAACTTAAGAGCCCCAAACCAACCAAATTATATCAAAATATATATTGTTACATATATTACAGTTATATACAGTTAGAATACTACGAACATAATAACAGGAACCCCGAACACTCCCCTCCAAAGGGAAAAGGGAAAGGGAAAAGGGAAAGGGAAAGGGAAAAGAGAAAGGGAAAAGGGAAAACCGATATGCACAATTGAAAACTGAGAACTAGCAAAATAAAGAACTAGCAAAATATAATCTCACCACATCCCTTAGAAAAACAGGATCGCTGGACACAGCTGGCACTTTCCAATCTGCCGCGCAGCAGACCAGCAGTCACTGCAGGCCTAAGCTGATAGATAAGCAAGACCAAGACAGAGATCCACTGCTTCCAAACCTCACCAGAAGAGAAGAGAGGGAGGGCTTCCTCTCCCCGGTTATTTATATCCTTGCTTACGCACAAATCGTATGGAATACTGGGAACATGGCGTTGGTTCCTTGGTTACAACCTGGTTACCAAAGAAAGCCTAGAACTAAACCATCACACCAGTCCCTTCCCAGCCGGACAGGGGAGAGAGAAAAAGATGGAAGACAACTCGTGGGTTGGGATAAGGCAGGTTACTAAGGCTAAAGCAAAGCAGAAGCTTGCACGTGCAAAAGCAAAGCAAAAAATAACAAGGTTCATTCTCTGCTTCCCATGAGCAGCGATGTCTGGCCACTTCTGAGAAGCTTCAGCAGGCGTGACAGTTCCTCAGCACGCAGCCATTGGAGACTATGAACCTCCCCCTTCCTGCTCCTTTCCTTAGCTTTTATAGCTGAGCTGATGTCATGTGGTATGGAATATCTCTTTGGTCAGTTTGGGTCAGCTGGCCTACTTATGTCCCCTCCCAGAATCTTGCCCTCAACTGGTGAAGGAATGTTACAGTGTTCATGCTGTGCTCAGCAGTAGCCAAAACACCTGTATGTTACCAACACCCTTCTGGCTCCCAATGCAAAGCACAGCACTGGGAGGGCTGCTATGGGGAAAGGAGCTCCAGCTCAGCCAGACCCAATACAAGGATTTAAAATTGTTAGACTGAAAAATAAAATATGATGAGCCTAAATCAGACCGTTAACAGTCCTGGTTTAGACATGGAAGGTCACATGCATCCCCTATGCTGCAAGAAAAATCCTTTTCTATCTGCAGCCTGTGCAGGTACAAAAATGTTTAACATGATAGAAGCATGTTTTGCCAAACCCTTATAACTCTGAATATATAGATGACGTAAATAGCTGGCACACGAATTAATAGTGTCTCCTCCAGTTTCACAGTTCATTTGACAAAAAATTTATGAGGCGTTGCCTTGAAGCTAACAGATCCACAGGATTTTGGGTAACAGTCTTAAAATAGGCAGTGTGATGAACTGCATTTAAATAAGATGATAAAATGATGTGTTTTAAAAGCCCTGATATTGCTCTGAAGGAGGAGGGTCCCTAGGTATTGGGCATGTAAATCTTCTTCTTAAGGTACATGCTGTTTGGAGTATCTGCTTTGTCCCCATGTGGTTAATGTGACTGGCCACATCCCAATTAACTTCTGTAAGAATTCACAAAATATCTTTACCCCTACAGACAGAAGGAGAGAATAAAAAAATGACTTATTAGTGAGCAGATGGCAATCCATTTAACACCTCCCTGATCAGCTAGAAAATACACTATGAACATTTAAAACACAAAAAAAGAAAACACATCCTTTTCTCTAAATTTCTCTTCTTTTCTCATTTGAGTCATATGAAAAACAAAAGACCTTTTCTTGCTTTGTCTTCCTTGATTTAACCAGTAAAGAGAAATAATGGAATAAAATATTTTTACCTAAATCCACTCAAAAACCAGCTCTGCCTTAAAGATTATAGATGGAAGGCTCTGAGGGTTTTTTTTACAATAAACTTCATATTCTTCAGATTATGATACTAGCAGTGTTAATGTAAATTTATCAGTGCAAAATCATCAGTTTAACTAATTTTGTCCACCTTAGAACATGGTTCTAAGAACTATGATCTTAGAACATGGTGTTCCTATATGAATTGCCTTTGCAGAAAAATAATTTAATCAGAGCACTAAGCAAAGTATTCACCTTGGTACCAACAACTGTAGCTTGCTGCAGAGGGCCTGAATATACCAAGTACCATGTGGAATGTCACGGGAAGAGACACATCCATCAACTGTGGCTATGACTAGGAGGAAATTAGCATCTTCGGGAGTCCTTTCAGAAAGAGAAAAGCTCTGTTGCATGGAATAGAACTCAGGAATTCGTGCATCAACTTCAGGACGCTGTATCTTTTTACCCTGGCATGCTTGGATAAAGAAGAGTTTGGGTTTTCCAGCCAGCTGAGGACATTGCCACCATCCTATCAGACTGTAGAAGAAAGGTTTAGCATCTGAGTTCTCATCTTTGTGCAAAAGGCAGATTCAGCAGCCAAACTCTTCGGTCTGAACTGGTGATGGGGACAGAAGTCCCCAGCTATTTCCAATGTCACAACAATGTTTTAACTTCAGATGGCAAAGGGTTCACAGTGAAACTATTGGATGTTAAGACATCTGAGTTGTTTTTTTGGAGAGCAGTAGTGAATACCTGGAGCAGGTGATTCGTACTGATCCACTGGAAAAGGATGCAAACAGAACAGAGAGCTCAGAAGTGCGTACCACACCACCAGTTTTTTTGCTAAAAGTTACCCCCCACTCTTAAAAAAGAACCTTTTTAAAGCTGAAAAGTCATCAAAACCCCAAGTACCACGTATTTAAGTCCAGCCTTGGGTTGAAATCAAAAATTCCATTAACTCCAGTTCCTTTCTGCTCACTACAAAGGAACATACACCTGCTTTTGTGCCTTTTAGTAGGACAAAACGAAGGCAGCACTCCAAGCTCCTTCAACAACAGCAAGAAATACTTTTGCTCCAGCACTGAACATCAGGTCATGAAACATGTTGAGATATATTGAAATATAATGAGATATGTTACAGCAAAGAAGTTCCAAGAAATTAAATAGCTATAAACAAATGGAACAACTTGCTCCCTCAATATCCATGGTCACAAGGAAAAAGCCAGAAGGAGAAATCCATGCATACACAGCTGTACTAGGTTAAAGAGTGCACATAAAGTTTCTAAAGAAGGGAGCTCACAAAAGCGACCTTTTCTCGTGTACCAAGACCTCCTCAATAGCTTACTAAAAACTCTTGCCTTCTTTTAATCCTTCTAACAAGGAGGATGCTACCCCTTACTGCTTTTGATTTCAAGATGCCCTGAGGCCTTTTCTTAGTCAGATTCAAGAAGTGAGAACTATGAAGCTCCATTTGTCTCTATGTCTTGCACTTCTGCTGCCATCTTCAAAATGGAAATTTAAAAAAATGCCAGATATTTTGCCTTTATCAGGTCCTTCAGTGCCTTTTGGATGGCAGGCCTTCAATCTTCTGTTTAGAGCAGCTGGAAGCAAAAGTTTCTATATGAGGGAGCACAAGAAGAAAATCAGGAAAGCAGACTAGAGACAGAACCTATGTATCCAAAGCATCTGGAAGGACAGCTCAGCAGATAAACCACAGAGGATATCACAGCATGTAGGGGCACAGAGAACAGACTGTGGCATTTTTGTGTGCAGAGGCAGATAGAAAATATAATCCCCAAGTCCAGATGCCAAGTTAGGAAAACAAGGTTTGACAGAACCCAGGAATCCCGAATTGTGTCTTGTCCCTAAGTCACAAGACAGAACCTGTGCATAAAACCAAAAAAACAGGTCAGATTGCTTTTTTCTGTGTTCAAACTGACTCTGTCACACCTCAGTAACTGTTCTTCGCATTCCTTCTCATATGAAATGCCATGTATTGTGACACCCTTTTCACTTAAGCTGCTATCAAAAAGGTTCACCTCTCAGCCTGTTATCTACACATAGAAATTATGTCAGACTTCAAATTAATTTAGTTAAAAGCTGCTCTAAACCCCATCTAGGTATTTTACTCAACTACATTTAGCAGAATAACTTAAACTGATTCTGTCTAAACTAACAAGCCTATATAGTTTCAAACTGAATTATGACAATGCAGAATTTAGAGCCAATGATTTCAACTTAAAAAAAATCATTGTTTTAGAACAGGGACAAATTGTGAATACACTGGCTGTACACAGTCATTTTGTCAGCAAATCAAACTGGAGCAAGATCACAGAATCATAGAATGGGTTGGAAGGGACCTTAAAGATCATCTAGTTCCAATGCCCTGCCATAGGCAGGGATGCCACTCAGTGGATCAAGTTGCTCAAAGCCCCATCCAACCTGTCCTTGAACACTTTCAGGAATGGGGCATCCACAAGTTCTGTTTGTTGCAAAAGGACAGAAGATGGCAGCAAAACACCATAAATTGTAATAAGCAGAACAAATATGGGAAGAGGTGTGTTTATGCAAAATATGTCCAACAGTTGGAAAATATAAGCGATCTGTAATTAACTAAACATCAGGAGTACTTATGGAAGGAAAATCGTCAGTGCAACCCCAGGGCGTCTAATAAAGAATCCTTGCTTAGCAATGATCAAATCTTGGGGTTGAGTGATTTGTTTCAATAAAAAGTCCCTCTCCCTCCTTTTTGTGAACCCCCTTAGAAGGCATTGGAAGGCTGCAATGAGGCCTCCTGGAAGCCTTCTCTTCCCCACACTGAACAACCCCAGCCCTCAGCCTGTCTTTGTAACAGAAGTGGTCTGTCCTTCTCATCATCCTCATGGCCCTCCTCTGGACCCACTCCAACAGGTCCATGTCTTTCCTGTGCTGAGTAGCCCAGAGCTGGATGTAGCACTCCAGGTGGGGTCTCACAAGGGCAGGGGGGGAGAATCCCCTCCCTCGACCTGCTGGCTACTCGTCTTTTGATGCAGCTCAGGATGGGGATGGTCTTTTGGGCTGTCCAGCTTTTCATCCACATGAATCTGAATCCTTCTCTGCAGAGCTGCTCTCGATGACTTCTTCTTCCCGTAGGTACTCATATCTGGGCTTGCCCTGACCTAGGTGCAATTGGTCCAGCCCAATGGACCGTGATCCAGCTCAAACTCCTTCATCTACCTTTAAAATAGTTTTCATGTCTGTGTTGCTACCATTCTTGGAAAGATTTTTTCACTCCAACCATTTCCTGCTTGAGTTTGGAATTACTCTCAAGAATTACCCTCAAGAATTACCCTCTTCACACATGCTGCATTGGAGAGCTGTCCATAACCTCCCTCTCTCTACAGGAAAAGGACATACTGCCTGCTCACCACCCGCTCACCCACTCTCAGCTTACTGCTGTGGGACTTGCAGAACCCTCTACCACTTTGTGCATTTTACAGGTCACTTATAAATCATGGTAAAAAACAGGGTCCCAAAGCAAAGGCGAACGAGCAAACAATCCATAAAATGATGCTGAACACTCAGCACTCACACACACGGGGCGCGGGATCTGCTCGCTCCCCAGGCTTGGCACAGCTCACCCGAACACTCACAGCTGGACCCAGCAGGGCATCACACAGGGAAGCAACGAATCAGCCTCTCTAATGTGTGCTCTGAGATACACCCTCAGAGAAGGGTGTATCAGAAAACCACATAAAATAAGCAATAAGGGTTACAAAATTACTATTTTTTTTTTCCTGTAAAGTTTTACTGATTGGGGCACTGCCCCGAAGATTTAAGATTAATGCAAAGCCACGGGGTGCCCGGGAATGCTGAGGCTCAGCCCATAGCCCAGAGGCAGCCACACAAAGAGCGAGCAGGATTTGGGCTCTGGGCTCGGGAGCTGGAGCCTGCCTTCATTCTCTCTCCCTTTCAGCCCCCCCGTTTTGGTGACTCTTACCTGAGTTCCAATCCTGACCCCTCTCCCTCAGGCTCAGGACCCGGGAGCCACCAGGGAACTCCCCAAGGGACTCGGAACAAAGCTACAGACAACGCCTCTGGCAGGAAATACAAGACCAGTGAACTCTTCTTGCCTTTGCTGCCAAGCCATTTTAAAGCAGGCTACATTGCAAAAATGGCTCAAACATCTCTGCCAGGTTTTCTTTTTTCGGTGAAAGGAAGCTTGAAGAGCAGCACTTGTGGGAGAGGGCTGCACTGCCATTTCTGTGCAGGTCTGTGCGTCCCCCCTCGCTGCAGGAAGGAGAAAGGTGAGCAGCCTCTGCTCAATGCAGGCTCCCCGGGGCCTTCAGCAGTGTGTATCCCCCACACCCTCGAGTCAGTGGAGACAGGATGGGAAGCATCTCCTTGCTCAAGCCATTAAAAGCTGCTGTTTAACACACCAACAACAGCCGAGCTACCTGTTGAAACTTTCAGCCTCAGTGTCCTTTGTTCAGTCAGCTCATTTTTACAGAGCTGGAGAACTTCACAGCCAAATTTAACAAGCTGTAGAGGTCTACAACATAAATCGACCAAGAATTTCAGAATTACTCTGTGTTCTAAAGAGAGATAGAGACAGTCAGTCTGACTGCATCCAAAAATTTTATTCAGAAAATCAGCTTGAAATCCACCATTTGGATTGACGTACGATGTCTTCTTAATTCTAATACAGAAGCTGAAAAATAGACATTCTTCAGAACAGCCACAGAAAAGCTGTTAAATAATTCAGTACACGAGATTTACTTTAAATGGACCATAGTTAGAACATCCATACAGATAGCAGCCTGTTCTCAGCAATATCATTTGGCATGCCAGAAACTTAAAACTCCAGATAGCAGAAAAGAATTCACAAAAGCTCTCAAAAAGCTTCTCTGACTTGGGCATCTGTAACAGAAGTCACTCCATATGAAGAGCTGAAAGGGGAGATCAGACATACAACGTGCTCCATCTACAACTGCTAGCATGTCCTAGCACCATAACTTCCTCTTGAATATAACTTCTTTTCTGGATAATGAGCTGTCAAGCATTGTAACACACAAGTATGTAACAGTGCATAGTGCATTCCATTTATGGCTCAGCCACGTCAGTGTAGGAGGCTGAGAAAAATCATGCACTTTAAGTCTGGTACAACACACCACAGAATCTCCTGCCTCGTGAGTACACCTTCTGAGCCATCAAAAGGCATCATTTATATTCTGCCAATTCTCCTTCCCCTCTTCCATGTATACAGCACATACAGAACTACAAGAAATTTCTATTCCACTTACCAGAAACCAAAACTGAAATTAAGTGCCATGGAGCAGTGAATCTGACAGCCATATTTCAAGCAATGACAATGCAGGAGCAGAGTGACTTGTTTTACCTTGTTAAACAGCAGTTTCTGAAAACTAGACATTTTGGCAGTCCAAGACCATGAAACATCACCAGCATGTCACTTTTTATATTCCTGTGCTAGCACCCTGAACTCTTGATGGCTCCAGAATTCATTTTCTTCCCCTTTTCTTTTGGCTACTGAATCATTTAACCTGAAATCATGTAATTACTCTGTCTGCAATACAGGTACAACTTGATGCAGCCTACGCCCTGCATCCATTTCTAGACTCAAATTTTGGTGCACAGTATGGCAAGAACAGACAGGTGTGGAGGTTATGAGGAGCAGCTGAGGTCCCCTGGTCTGTTCAGTCTGGAGGAGACTGAGGGGAGACCTCATTGCAGTTATAACTTTCTTGTCAGGGGAAGCAGAGGGACAGGCACTGATCTCTTCTCTGCGGTGACCAATGACAGGACTCAAGGAAACAGCATCAAGCTGAATCAGGGGAGGTTTAGGTTAGGTATCAGGAAAAGCTTTTTCACCCAGAAAGTGGCTGAGCACTGCAACAGGCTCCTCCCCAGGGAAGTGGTCACAGCACCGGCCTGACAGAGTTCAGGAATCACATGGTGTGATTCTTCGGGCTGTCCTGTGCAGGGCCAGGAGTTGGACTCAATGATCCTGATAGGTCCCTTCCAATTCACCACATTCTAGGGTTCTGTAAGCTACAGAAGAAGTGACATACAATTGGCATCACAAAATTCCTGCATAAATACTGACTTCAGTTCTACTTTTCACTATGCACTAGGTACAGGGAATCAGCCTACCCATATACCACTCCTGAAGGAGGTGTAAAGGCACTAAGTACTGCTTAAATGAATGATTACAGATTAAGTACTGCTACAGTTGAAGAATATACTGAGGGTCAAAACATCAGTGTAGAAAATCAGTATCTGGTATCCACGAATGCTGTGCAATACGTAGCTGTCCCCACAACTCTTCAGAGGGTTGCAATCATTTCCAATCCAAGCAGCCAGACACAAAGAGACTCCCTTCCTTTTCCACTGTAAGGGTAATTACAGGACCCTCTAGTTTTCAAAACAGCATTTCTTCCCAAAGGAAACATGGACTTACTATGTGATGCACTAAGGCAAAGAATACGTACACTTCTTGACCCTCAACCCAAATTTACATTGTCACAAAACTGTAAGAACATATTCTAAAAAATATATTCTATTGTAATATTTTAAATAAATAGCTGTATTTAGCATCACTCAAAAACCTCCAAAACAATCACCCCCAAAATATCAACCAACCCACCACATCACTAGAGCCTGTAAGGATAGCCACTATTATTCTTACTTCCTTTTCCTTGTTTTCTTCTCCTATGAATATTGATACTGTATTTCTCCTTCAGATCATCTTTACCCTATCTGTTCTTCTCTTGATGCTCCCTACCATTCCCCTTCTTGTTCCTGCTTACATGTTCCATATTTCTTTTCCTCATCTGCCTCCTCTTGGTTCCATTCTCCCTGCTTTTGGTTGTCTATAAGGTAGCAGAAGTGCTCATCACATGCAAAAGATGGTGAGGGAAATTGGAAAGTGAAGTTAAATTGTGAAAGAGATCTCATTTGTTAACATCACTTAGGTATATATGACTTGAAATGGCATCTTATTTCTACAACCACAGAAAACATTTGTTTTACCATTTGCTTCATTTACCAGCCCTCACTGGAAGTAACTTTAAGATTCCAAACCTGTTGTTTTAATCCTTCTCTTTACCCACTAAAAAACTACACCAGAAACCAAACAAGGCATGCCAAGGCCTGGGATTTTTTTCCTGGATAGCAGATTCTATTAGGAATATCAAAAGTTTGCAAGTGGCCTATATTTAGGAGGAACAATCCATCCAAGTTACACTGTTCTACAACAAGCAAATGAACTTTTCATGTTAGTTTATGCCACTGGAGAAAAATTTTTATTTATGGAAAAAACTTGTATTAATAAAGGCATATTCTTTTTCATAAGCAAAACCAGTAAGGGCAGGGTGTTTAATACAGTCTTAAGAGCCCACAGCTTAAGAGCTGTGCTACATGCTACATTTAGGTTCAAATATATTTGTGTCCTTTTTCAACTATGGCTGTAATGAGTGTGAATCATGTTTCAGCTTCCACAAAACACGTGCCAAAATCCCCCATTTTTTTAACTGTGTGGTAGATTACTGTAATGTCTTGCCACATGTAGACTCATTTTTGCATCAGTGGAAAACTTACTTAGTCCAAAACATGGCAGACTGTCTCATTTATTAACGTAGAGCCCTTGTGTGCTGTGGACACTACTGATGACACAACCTCTAAGGCAGCAACCAGATGGAATCCAGATTATTAAAAAGATCATCTCTCTCCCCCTCCTGTTTTGCCAGTCTGTGGAGGCATGCAAGCCAGAACTTGTTAATGAAGAACTGGCATTACTGGGTAGGAATTCTTTCCTGACACATTTGCCATTCTTAGGAGCAGGGCAAAGTACTCAGAGCATTTCAGTGGTTTGGGCTGGCTGGTATTTGTTTAAGCATTAACTGCTAACAGGCATGCTAAAAAAACACCAATAAAACAATCAAACCACTTTAGCTTTGTTGGAAAACCCAACAGCTAAACAGTTTAGAACTCTTCCCACTCTGTTTACCTATAGTATTTAGTTGCAAGATCTGCTACAGTGCTATACAATAGCTACCATTCTCATCCAAGCTTTTAGAGACTTCTGCACTAAAATATAAAATCTAGTGTCTTAATGCACCAAAATGCTTCGAAATTCTTGGGTTTGGAAGTAACAGGCACTTTAGATATACATGAAATAAAATGCATAAAGTAAAAGTATGTATGAAACTGTTTTGATCATATTAAACACTTCTTGTTAGAAACTTCAGGCATGTCCTTTCCAAGAGCAGTTAAGTGGGAAAAAGAAAAAGTTCCTTCGTCAGTGTGTGCTGGAGCAGAAGTGAGTATTGTTCGCATGGGCCAGCAGTCTCATTCCATTTATAAACTCTTCCGTTCAGTTCTGTATGGATATCTGATATAGGGAGTTGCCTGCAGCAACAAAAGTAAAAGCATTCCATTAGAGAATGAAGCAAAACACCATTTAAGAATCCACAAGAGAGAAGACAACTCTAGACTCAGCAAGGAGAAGGTTCCAAATTTCAGTCTTTACTGCAGGGGCGAGACCTCTAAAACACAAGGCTGAAGATGCATTTTGAGACAAAGTGTTATAACTCAAATCACTGCTGTGACACTAACTATGCTGATAGGATGATCTGTGATTTCAAGACAAGGTTTTGGCATTTGTAAAAAGGTACTAAATGTTAATGCTGCAACTACCTTGAAAAACAGCTGTTAGCTCCTTGATAGATTAGTTGTATAGTGAAAACCTTTGTTGTTAAATTATATATCCAAATGTCTGTGACTTTTGCTCAGATTCCTTTTGATCTCTTTAAACAGAGAAAAGTTTTCTGACAGTTTAAATTCAAGAATACTGGCAATCTAATGGGTCCCTGAGCACAGGATAAATTAAGTCTACAGAAAGCAGAAAATCCTTCCCTCTCTACTGCCTTTTTCCTGAACTTAGGAACTGACTTTTTTATATCTGCAAGCAGAGCTCTGCTTAATGGTACATGGCAATCCTCAATTAAACAGAAGTCTGCAGTGTGCCTTGTTATCTTGGAGAAGGAAGATTTCCCATCCTCTCTGAAGTGCTGACATACATTATCCAGGACTCTCTTCTCACTCTGCAAACCCCAGTGCCATAACACACTTTAATTTTACTCTTCATAATCAGAAATTTCATTCCCACCTTAGGCTACCTAACCTTTCTATTTGATTGTCTGAGGATTATAGGTTATCATAGGTTAGCCTATGTCACTGCATGAAGGCACTTTACAGGACTAGATGGGATGGAACTTAAGGTTTCTCTTTCTCAATGACAACAACCCATTTCCTATTTCCCATTTCCTATTTCTCATGGGAAATGGGTTATTTGTTCCTCCATTTTTAATTTACCTTATGTAAGGATCGCGGAGTAGCTCAGCCAGACAACGCAGATAATATGAGGATGAAGTTGAGGATTTTTGTTGTGTAGACACATCCACCTTACAATGACTCCAAAAGATGTCTGCTCCTCGAGGGATAATGACTTTAGTAATCATATTCTTATCATTCCCATCTATTTCCAGCTGGCTAGTAGCTTCTTGCTCATCTTCTGGCACAATGTAGCTCTGAATAAAAAAAAGCTTTGGTTTTCCTAGGAGTCCAGGACACGAGTCTGGTGTGAAGTAATTTTTTATTTGTTCCCAGGGGAATCCAGAACAGGTAATATCTGTACAGAAGATGCCCTGCTGACTTCCACGGCTGACCAATATGCAAATGAAGCTGTCATAATTTCTGTGCTGTTGCAACCTTGCAACTTCAAGCAATGTTTGCTTCATGGTGGCAATATTTAAATATCTGTAACAATGAACGTCATAGCCCAAGCCTCTGAAGGTCTCTTCCAACATATCTGAAAGAAGTAAGATGTAATTAAATCACAGCACATCAAGGCGCAATTTTAACTATCCTGAATTACAGTATTCTCAGTGTTTTGCTATTGGAACTAAGTAGTTTATTTTATCACAATAATTAAAAAAATCAGGAGTACTCAGTGTTGATCACAGTACATTACATACTTATACGTTGTCTTTAACGTGAGTTATCTACTTTATGATAACAAAGAGAGTGTTATTTGGCACATGATGTATTCCAAATTCCACAGACCCTTACATACTTCATTTAGAGTCAGTATCCCAAGTTCCTAGGACTTAAAATATCAGGCAAGAAAAAACATTAGAAAATGCTTCACATACTTGAAATGGTAAGGAATTATCTGAATAGCACGGGAAGTCTGTTTCCCCTTTTAACTGGTCAAAATTACTCTGAATGGTTATTACAGATATACAGAACTGCATAAAAAACACAGAGGCTCCCTTAAATCAGCCAAAAATGAACCTTTTGCAGTCATTTATGCTTCCTATGATATAAAACAGACTTTAAGTGATGAGTTCCAGGTGAAGAATGTACACTGGAGTCTTAACGGTGACAGAATGGCATTTTCAGGGAAAAAAGAAAGCTGAACAAAGAACCCTTTCAAGTGAGTGAGAAATTAAAACCATAGGTAGCCAAATCCCGAGATTTAACTGTACTGTATTTGTGTTAACCAGTTCTGCAGGAAAATGTGCTAAGTTCTTTAACTACTTTGGATGACTATTAATATGGGAGTGAGACCAGACACGTGGTGGTTAAAACCACAGGTATTAAAGTGTTCAGAGAACCACAAGCTACTACTACAACTCATACCTGTGCCATTCTATCTTTACTATACACCACATACATACATTGCCCGTGCACAGTTTCTGATATGAAAGTAAGTAACAGGTGCCATGTTTACGTAAAATGCCTTACACACATGGGAAGCTTGACTGTTCTTTGACTCCAAAAGTTTCCCAATCCCTAACTAGCAGAGGCTATTTCAGAGGTAACTGGCAGCCAAGCAGCTGTACTACTCACTGTTCTCCTCAAAAAGCTCACAGTGAAAACAGGGAACAGAACTCGTAACTTTCCTCAGCAAAATACAGGGTAGATACAAAGCCTTTACTATACTGAGGTAATGAACAAGAAGTACAGTTTCATTCCAATTCTGTTGGTTTGATTAAATTTTGTAAAATATTTCAAGAACTGTCCAGACTTCTTTAGCTTGAAAAGGAAAGGTAAATCCCCTGTATTGTATGCAATCAAATATACTTTCAAAATTCAGGTGCAAGATTCAGTATCAACACAGTCTGGCAGTTACATACTTGATGAAGCACTTCATCAGGTAGAGGGCAGCAGTACATACACAAAACAAGAGGGTGATTTTCCTGATCTCACTGGCACATGCACATACACAGACACAAAATCTGGTGTCACCTTAGTCCATTCACACACTTAACTGTCACAGGTTAAAAAAGAAAACAAAACCCTCAACAAACTTAGAGCTGACACCTTAGTTTAACAATGAAGCAGAAATTACACATGGTGAGCCCTGGACACTTTAAGGCAAGACAAAGATCAGCATTACATGTTGCAACCTGAGATCAGAAACTATCTGTTTTTTCAATACTAACCATCTCCTAAGAAACCTACACTGACTTTTGAGAATCTTCATTCTACATTAAAAAACTAACCTTTTCTCCCCTGATTGTTTTACACTGTAAGGATAAAAACTGGCTTCCGAATGGAAAAGTCAAAAGCAGCTATTTACAGAACAGCAAGGTGCAATTCAGTTTGAATTTTATCAGCATTTAAAAAATTCAGGTTGTTTACACTGGGCATTTTCAAATGTTGCAATCCTTGATCCTGCAGGATCTGCTACTGGTTCACCTTCCTGAGATTAAATCTTGGGATGGCTACAGATTCTAATGCATGCCACAGACACAATTCCTAATGCTCTCCCTGCCCTCTCATGTTTCTTTAGTGTATTCAGACTGTAGAATAGTGTGGCACAACAACTCTCTAAGTGATGAATGCCTTTCTAACAAACTCTTTTTGATGCCTTAAACATTAAAAAATTACGCAATGCTATACGTCCTGTCTCTCCTGAATCTCACTAGCACAGTAATGGATTTCAGTGAAAGTCTTGCTTTCTATCCCTTTAAAATGCTGATAAAGCACTGGTGACGTTCAACATCTGAGACACAGATATGGTTCAATTGCTTCTGCATCCAATGAAGACATGCATGGAGACTGAGGCACACTAAGACTTACTCTGGCTGGTTTTGGCACAACAGCAGCAGAGCTGTGATTTGTAGGTGTATCTGACCTGCCAGGTGCTAAACGTGTCACTCATTACTGTTCCTCTCCAGTCAGCAGACTCCCACTGTCACATTTACAATTTCTGTTTTTGTACAAGTACTCAAATGACCATATGAGCTCATGAAGAGCACATACATTGATTTGTTTTACTTTTGTGCCAATCTTTGTATCCAGTAGCAACTCCTATGACAAAGGAGTCTGCACAGTATATTGCCTGTGCAAAAGATCTATGCCTTCTAAGGAAGAGTAGATCTAAATTTATGTATCTGACACAGCAGTTCTTTCTTCCCTTCCTGTTTTCTCCAACATAAATGCCTTATCTGCTTTTATATTTGTGTTTAATTTAAAAAACTCAGTCCTGGCATACTAAAACACAGGCCAATAAAACATAGTTCAATAAACTGGGTCTGCACATGCTCATATGCCATTAGAAACAATGAAATTTAAAGATTTACTTTTTTTTAACCAAGGCTATTTTCACACCTCATGTTCTCTTTAGCTCTACACGCTAAAGAAACATAGCTCCAAGTAGCAATTATTTCGGTACTGGAGCAGACTATCAAGCTACCTTCCAGATTAAGGCTGTATAGTAAGTTTCTTGCATCCAAAGGGTCATTTGCTTTCTCAAAGAAAGAGAACGGGAAAGCAAAGAAGCAGGCAGCAGAACAGAGCAGAATGTTTGATCCCAAGAGCCACCAGCCCCAGTCCTTCAGTCCTTGGAAGACAGTCTGTTTTCCTCTTGGGACAAATTCAGAGGTTTTGTTTTGGTTTTGGAGAGTAGAAGTGAGGAAGTGCTTTAGTACTTTAGACTGTACAATATAATTTCTATATGCAGCAATTGCATTCCTGTTCTTCTGGGCTTTTTGGTGGGGTTTTGTTTGGTTGGTTTGGGGTTTTTTTTTTTCTCCAGAGATCACCGATGAACTTGGTAGTACAGACCAAAATCTGAAAGATGCTTCCCAGTTGCATGTAACTGAATTAGGTGCCTTCCTTTTCCCTCTTATCCATGCATGGCAGGATCGTGAATCAGTTCTAGTTCCTGTTATCCTAATGGCAAAATTTCTATAATTTACCCAACATATTATTGTCAAGCAAACACAAAAATTTTACTTTCCACATCCGCTGCTCTTCAACAACTACATGAATAACTCTAAGTTGGTCCATCTGCTGGACCATTATGTATGAGAAAAACAAATGATATGCCCACAAACCCTCTCCTTCCCCTACATCTCCTTGCCTACTACAGAACTGACTGCAAATACTCTTCACTTTTATTTTTAGCCTCAAGTGTTACACTGGTTGGAGAGTGGTTGGAGAGTGAGGGGTATTTCTGCTTATGCAAAAATCTAATTCTTGGATTCTATAAAGGCCATCAGAAAACCCCCACATCTTAACCATGGCACTGACTACAGTGACAGTATGGTGACAGTTTCAGTTAAACTGTGCAAGGTATGACAGAAGCCTGCCATAGGTGCATTATTAATAAAGGAACACATGACTACTCAAAATCTATGGTGTCTGATATGATTGCACTTTAAATCCACAACAGCCTTGGTTTTGGTTTTCTTAGCTGGTGAGAAACATTATCTTTACCATCTCTGACAATAACCTGCTGTATGACTGTAGCTTAATTATTCTGTAGGTCTCTGAACATCCTTTTTCTCCCTCCCAAAGTCAGTCTATCCTCTTACAAGTTCTTTCATTCAGAAATTCTGCACCAAAAAAACCAAACAAACACTGCTTGCAATAGTTAGGGGGACAGTTGGCTTTAACCTCAGGGTGGGCCTTCCAATTCCCTGCTGTAGAAGACTTACTAGAACTGGTAGATTAGCTGACTAGGACAACATTACCCTAGACTGGCTGGTAAATCTACAACATATTCTTTATATTAAATTGTTCTAATTATCTGAGATTAACAAGGAACTTCAAATTCCAGAGACTTACCTGCATCATTGCCAATACAGTCTATGATCAGGCATATTCCTAAAGGTTGACTTTGCATTCTGTAATGTTCATCAGTCCCCTGAGGAACAGGAAAGAACAATTACAAAGTTAGCATGTCACTCTCTCAACTCACAGACCTTACTGTTTTCTCAAATTTTACCACCTCAGATCTATTAAATTACATTTAGTTGCTTTCCACAGAGTAACTAGCAGAAATGTATCCACTGGGATGTAGTATGTCTTATTTATACACTAAAAAATCAGGAGAAATGGACTAATGATTCTTCCCCCCTCTTTCTAGTACAGGTTTAATTATTGTCTCCTTGCGTTATGCAATCCTGCCACCATAAAAATCCTCAGAGACTAAAATTATATGAAAAATGATAGAAGCAAGTCTGAAATGAAGCCTATCTCTAACCAGATCTTTGAGTCTGTCAGGTTTTGGTTTTTTTTGCCGTATGGGGTGGAGGGGCTTTTTAAAGCCCTGCACTATGACAGCAATAATCCTTCTATAGTACTTCCAAATTAAGTATTTACTTAAGTATAAAATAAATACTTATATAAGTACTTATATAAATACTGTCTCTGCTAGTGAGATGTTGGGAGCTATAAACTTCATATTGCCAACACAATAAAGTAGAGAACTTCTGTGTTCTTCACATGTGCCAGCAAGCACTGCTCATCAGAACATTTATTTCCTTATTTAGTGGAATAACTGACTTGTTCCTAAATAATCTGTAATGCCTCTATCACAATCCCTCTCCCCTCTAAAGAGATTAAAATCCATTTGCTACAGGTAACTCTGTTGTTCCTCTCCTACAGGAGAACTAGTGAAAATAGCAGTAGTCCATTCTTATCATTAATACCCAAAGCATGTCTGTCTCCTGCCTGGAGCAGCAAGGGGTGAGGAAGGAAGCAAAACCAAAATTCGTTGCATGCAAAGAAGCCCTGTGATTTCTAATGGATATGGCAAGAGAGGTCTGACCTCCAACAGGTTTTAACTTGGCCTCCACTAATAAATGTACAAGTTCTGCGTAAACACCACAGATACATGGATTTTGCACACTGCTGCTTTCAGCAAATTTTTTAATTTAAAAGTATATTCTGCAAAAGCAACTCACAGAACCTGTTTATGGCTGAGGGTGTACACATTACTCGGTCAGCACACAGTTAAGGGAAATCTCAAAAGGAAACACACAGAAAACCAAGGTAAATTCTCACAGAGGCAATTATGTTTACATGCATACCTATGCACAGGCACATACCTTATGTGACACTGATCCCGATTCCTGAACGGACATGGGAACTGGTTCTGCTGCAGTTAAAACATACAAAGTAATCTCAGCATGTAAGTACCAGTGAGATTTCTTTGACACCAGATCAGTTATAAAGGGGAACGTATCTCACTCATGTGGACCTCTTAGATTCTGTGTAAGCCACTGAAGTTTAAAAATCCCTAAACTCTTCTCTAAATTGTCATTTGGATTGCATTTTACATTGCTTGTGACTAGAATAAAAAAAGGATCTCTGCTACACTGAGAGAATTCAGCCAACTACTCTTAAAAATCACCATTTTTGGTGTATTACCATTTGAGGAGTATTTGGAGTTTCCAGAGAAAACATGATACACATGGAAAGAACCTGGTACTCAGGATAGTCAATCTTATCCATGGTTTTATTAATAAAGTATTTATTCTGTTAAAAAGCTGTGATAGTGGAAGCCCACAACAATTTTTCAGAAAGTTTTAAAACGTGGCAGCACAAGCAAAGTAACTACAAGATCAAATAATAAGGCCAAGCTCAGTTTTCAGAGGTACCAAATACTCAGTGCTCCTGGTGTTATCAACTGGATTAGCCACAAACACAACTATCAAACAACAGTCCTTTTGATACAAAGACATGAATCATTTGGCTCTTTTAGATTATCAAAACACGGATAAAAATGCTCTTACCCAGAATATGATTTAGTCCATTTTGTAATTTTTCTTTGCTCCCATTCTGAACCTAAAACGAAGAAAAAGGGCATAATTTTCCCTTTCTCCTTCAAGAATTAACAATCATGTGTTCCAAAATAAAACACAATAGTATTTCTTCCTCAAATAAAAGAATTACATGTTTTAGATTCATATATATCATCTTATTAGGGATACAAAATAACTAATGGAAAAAAACTACCAAAAGCACAAACAAACAAAAACCTCCAAAATTGTTCCGCCTCAGAAAAAAATTACCAGCTTGTCATGATCAGCAAAGAAAAGTTTACTTCCTAATCTGGTAAAACAAACAAAAAAAATTTCCACAGATGTGAATTTTCTTTCCCGTAGAGAAGCAGGGAACATTTACTGAACACATGACAGAAATAATCTCATCCAATTTACCAAGACTAAAGACTTTTAGGTCATACTAATACAACCTGAGACCTAACCCAAATATAAAGAATACTGCATGCAATAGGATCTGATGACTTTTCACATATTGACATATTTTCTTAAAATGAGATTAAAACAAACCACAAAAAAAAAAAAGTCTGAAAAACTCTTCTTAAAAGGCTCTAATCTCCAGATTCAAAAATTAAAAGCTACTTTCCCAGCAAGATCCACAGGTACAATGAAGAATAATATGTTTTGTAAAGACCAGTCAAAGCAAAACTTCTCACTCCGCAGTGTAGTAGAAAAGACATTTCAAGATACAGATTTTATATGTTCAACTAACAAGAAAAAATTCACAGGAGTTCTTTAAAGAGGACCTTTCTCAGTCAGAAGATTTAAATCAGACCCTAAACCCAGCAAATAGCAGGAATAACAGAAATAAACCAAGTAGTATTCTAGTCAGTAGCAATCTCTCATTCCTCAGGCTCTGAAGGTGAATCTGCTTTTAACACCTGGCAATATTTAGAAATAAAGGATTTGTCTGGTTTCTTGTATACTTACCCCTGAATTGTAAGGAGGATCAATCAGATTGAGATTAGTGAGAGACGCCTGACGTGCATTTACATACACGGGCTGAGAACGAATGGACGACATTAAAGCTGCAAATTTAACAGAAACACACAAATACACCATGATATTTCAACTGTTTTAAAAACCTAAGTCTGTGAAGCATGTAAATACTCTGATTAGTAACTCAGGAGTTTTATTTTCAGTAAAACCACATCTCCATTCTTGCTATCGTGAGTAACCACTGCAAAAATAGCATCTTACCTTTGTGTTTGTAGTTCTGAATCTTCCTAATCAAATCTATCCTGTGAATACTTCGAAAACAGTTTTCTATCAAATCCAGTTGATTAGGAGCCACCAAATTTAGTTTCTCCAGGTCAATTACAAGAGCTAGAAAACTCTAGAACAGCAAACAAAAACCAAACATATCAGTAATTTGTTCTCTATCAGAAGCAACAAAACAACCCAGAAAATACCACAGGGAGGTCATAAAGGCTGTGTAAGCAATGTATGGACGTTACCTTCTGAAACACTAAGAAAATATTCTGAAAGGTATAAGAATTCTTGGTATTATCACAGTAGTAATAGCAACTAGAAAGCGATATTCTTAAAAATTAATCTTAAGTTTTTGAGGAAACAGCTTTGCATTTCATTTTTGCTACAAAGCCAGTCACTGGGAATGTCACCGCACATGCCACTAAGAAAGAGGCAAGAAAAGCTTTGTGAAATTTGCAGGGCTTCTCCTTCCTTAATCAAAGAAAAAGCCTTCAAGAACACAGAAATCTTCAGTCTTCTATGCACAGTGGTCAAGTTTTCTGAATCTTCTCTACTGACTTTCTGCTTTCTCAGAGGACTTAAATATTCAGAATACAAAGGTACACAGAAAGGCATAACTAAAATAAATCTGTTCTTTTGTAAGTGAAGCAGAGCACAAAGATAAAAAGTGACCTTGCAATTTAAGGTACATTTCAAACCATCACTGGTTTCAGATCCTTCTTATATGAGCTTCCAGGTCAGTATTACTGAAGACTGTAAAAATGCTTTCTGCCTGTGAGGTTCATTCTAACACTGTGCATCTAGATACAGCAAGCACTGTTCCCTGTCTTCCATGCTTCCTTCCTTGAATTAAAAACCAACAAAACAAAATAGAAGCCACTACCCCGTGTCCACTTTCTGATGTCTTTCTACTCCTGCCTCGCTACCCCTTGCAGCACTGTCTCCTCTCCTTTGATCTCTAGCTACTTGCCTTTTTACTTTGATCTCTCATTGCTCCAGGGCAGAACACCAGAAAAACATACCTTATCTTTTGCCATTTTCATCCGAGGCGTATAATCTCTGAGCAGAAAAACAAGAGAACCCACTTCCTCTTTTTCCAGATTCTCATTTATCTCTACCATTAGTACCCTGAAAAAAAGTTGAGATATTTCTAAAGGCTTAGCTTGAAACAATAACCCTCCCTTGCCCAACTACTCAACTTCTCCCATGTTCCAGTCTTAATGTATCAATAAACAGGCATAAAACCCACCCTGCTACAAGATCCTACTCTTGCTAATTAGCACCTGTGTTACTCACACTGACTGTGTAATAGCCACTGTTAGGAACACAAAAGTCTCCTTAACGTTTCAATAGAGAATGAAACAACAGAACACATCTAACTTTTTTACCTATTAGTTACAGGGGTTTTATTTTAGTGAGAAGTTAACGCAGGAAAATCTTCCTCGAGAGTACATGTATTTCTTTCTCTCAAGGAAAATAACTGGAACTTCTTAATTTTAGCCTCTCAAAACTAACGGAGTAAAAAAGTAGTAAGAGAGGTCCCTTGAGAAAAGCTATACCACACGCCTATGTGACCAAAGCAAACTAGAAAATATCTCTAACTAATGATGTCCCTTTAAAGTGCCATTTTTACCTGCTGATCTAGGATTCAACACACATCATGGGTTTTATTGACTAACATACTAACTCCTGAAATACAGATGCTTCTAATGCCACAACTTGTGAGAAACTACTAAGGTTTAATTTAGGGACTAAATTTGGCATAATCTTTTCACTATAACTTTAGATATAATGCTCTTTTCTGCCCTTCTTTGACCTTTAATAACTTTTTAAAAACTAAATAAAAAACGAACCCTCCCATCCCTCTCCAAAACTAAGAAAATCCCCCCGTTTACTTTGAACAAGGTAGCATAGCTTTGAAATCTGAAATAGATAATTACCTGTAATCAGGGATAAGTCTGAGACTCCTGGCAAGGTGAACTTCCACTGTTGCTTTCTCAGTGTTCAAGATCTTCCTCAGCAAGTCAAACCTCTTAACTCTGTACAGCAGCTCAGATAAGCCAACAGGAGACAGTTTCTCCCTCTCATTCAAAGCTGCCAAGATCTCTCTAAGATCAGCACTGGCCAAGTCAGGAGCAAGGTCTCGGCACAGGAAAACCATCATCTCTTCTTCTTCTTTGTCCAGTTCTTCTTGAATCTGGTGAATAAGGGCAGCTGGCACCTGGCACATGGTCATCACTTTGTTGCTGTGCCTTTGAAATTGCCAGCCTACTGCTTTTAAACGGGAAACCAACATGACATGAAGCCCATGTCTATCGTGGCACTTCTCTGGTGTTCATTCCTAACTAGGTGCATTTTTACAAAAGCAGTTCTGTGGGACAGAATTAAAAGTTAATAAATCAGGCATCTGCTGCACAAGTTCACAGTCAACTCTCCTAACTGAAGTATTTTGCTTTCAACTAAAACTCCAACTTACTCCTCACAGAGCTCATGTGCTCAAGGGACTCTCCCAGCTGTTCATTACAGAACTAAAAGTATCTGGTAGATCATACTAATCAGAAAGACATGCAAGTTCTTTTTAAAGTGAGTTACCTTAACACCAATCTGTAGATTCCATAGGAAGTGAAAGAAAAGTCATCAGCTTGCTGATGAGTGGTACTTCAAGTATTTCTGAAAGCTCTGACCTCTTCCGAGCAACCCTCCACCCCTCTCCTCATCACCACCTTTTCTCCCCTAAAAGTCTCAAGGCATTTTTCAAGAAGCTTTTGGAGCTAAAAGGTAGTGCAATCATATATAGTAGATGAAAGACTGAAAAAAACCCTCACATATAAAACCACTGCTATCAAGCATGCACTTGGTCGTGAATGAAATAAAAATTAAGGAAATATCCACAATGTAACATGTAATATTTTAAAACACTCATTACCTGTAAATACAGGAGTGTGTGGATTCTCTTACTTATTAGCATCATTTAAAGTGATTCCAATCTGAATGAGTTACTGGGGTTTTAAGGATTCTCCATACACACCCTTCATGCTCAAAAAGATTGAAGAACCACTCAAAGAAGAAATTCCAACCTTCAATATGCAAACTGGTTAACTCTGAAGGTATAGATAAGCCACAGACTGCTTTCTTCTCCATGTAACATTCACGTGTCACCATAATGAAAACTGAAATAAAAACTCCAGCCTAGAAAAACCCCCAGCCTTGTGATTAACAAAATCATTAGGCTGCCACCAACTCTGGAAATTCTATCTAGCCTTCTCTGATCTCCATTACATAAATGGAGAAAGGTGAGATGAGCAAACTGAAGACAAATCTTAGTCCTTAAAAGGAGTTTGATCACTACACTGCATAGTTTTGTTTAAACCGCACTGGAAAGCAAAAGACAATACAACTTCAAAGCCTAACACACCAAAGATTCTAGCACCTGAGGAAGATTCTTTTAAGGCATTTTCAGCCTTTTGTTACACCTTCTGGAAGTTACAAGCAGCTATGTCATATATTGTGTTTGTAAGTGAAGCAGATGAGACAAACTCATCTACAAGCCCCGCCCCCCCAAGTGCCATTTAAATGAAAAATAACTCTACAGATCTACTTGACTTTGCTCAGAAAGGAAGTAAGAAAGAGATTTGGTTAAACCCATGGACTGGGTGTCACTGCCCACTTAAAGAGTGTATCAGAGGATAAGCAGAGGAACTCCTCATACACTCTAATGTGTTTTGGAAAATGTTCTATCAGAGAAAAAGCATATTAATTGCTAACTTATTTTCAATCTAGCATCCAATATTGGTGAGAATTCCATAGAAAGACACAGACTGTTTTCATGCCATAATGCAGTCAAGAAAGGGGAGATAAAAAACACTTCCATATGTAAGTACCTCCAAGACACATAGAGCTGGGACTTTCAAAAGGACTTGAGGAAGTTTTACATATGACTCACTCTAAAGCAAACAGGAACTTCAAAACTTTTGGCCATTTTCAGAAATCTCAGAAAAACTTTTTAACTATTCCAGTTGATTTTTATCTAGTCTTTTAAAACTAGTTAAAAAAAGAGAGAGTGTATGTGTGGCAGGGAGTAATTTCCTATAGAGTTGAGATTTTAGACATGCAAAATAACTATTTATATGTTACTTTAAAAATAATCTGCTTTTAAAACACACATATAAATTACTTACTTTTGTGAACTTCCTTTATATAAGCTAAATCACAAGCTCATTATAAAAAATGCTGATCATACTTTCAGTGCTGACTGTCTTACCTGTATGCAGGTCTGTCCACAAAAACATTGGAAGACTGGTGTTTGACCATCGCCAAATCACTGATACAGATCCAGCACACACTGGTTTCCATCCAGTATTTTCCACTGACGGTCCACAGACAGTTTATGACATAAACTCATTCTCTGTTGGACAAGAATCAAGACCAAAAATTATTGTGGGGGGCCTACTTCCTAATTTTATGGGAGGGGGGGAAACGAAAGAAAAATGACGTGGGATCATGTGTTCTTCTGTATGATTCCACTGGACCAGGAATGATGCTCTAAATAAAAGGAAAAACAACTGTGCACTCACAGTGATTTGCCAATAACATTCACTGGGTACTGTGTGCAGAATAAGTAAAAGCAACATGAAGTAAGTTTTTAGTATAACGTAAGCCAGTTTATAACTTTGCAACCAAAAACCATGTGCCCATATTTTGATAGTAGGTATGTCACAGGACTGGGACAAGCCCAGTGAATTCCATGTGCTTTTATCTCAGCCAAATCCACTTCACTAAGAGATGAAGGGGCCATCTGACAACTTTTTCAAACATGACAGATACAGTTATCATAGCTGCAATAATTAAAGAAAAAGCAAAAGCAACGGCAACATAAAACCCGGCAGCCTGGCTTTTTATTTAGATTACCCCGGGCACTGCAACAGGATATACGTAGAATGTAGATTCTCTACAAAGAGGAGAAAAAAACCAACTTGTATTCTAGGACAAAAAAGTTCATACTCAGAGAGAAAGCTGCCCCAATAATTTGTGTGTTCACGCTCGTGTGGAATCAGGGATTTTTAATTTTTTTTTTTACACCCTTGCGAGGAGCAGTAAATAACACCAGACTAAAACTTCACACACAAAGGTGCACAAGGCTCCAGCTACCTCCCTGCTTGCCGTTTTGTATCTCGAACGTTTCACAGTCATCTTTCCGGCAACAGAACCAGGCTATAACCCCAGTGGGTAAGGCTGACGTGGAAAATGAACCTTGTTTCCCAAGGTGAGTTCTTGGGGAATACTCTACGCTAGGAAGAAAGTAGGAGATGAGCTGGCGACGGGCGGCGCTGGAAGCGCTTGGAGACTCCTCCGCTCTGCTCCTTTGTTTGAAAGGCGGGGGCGGCGGAAGGGCGGCGCTCCGAGCCGCTGCCATCTGGCATTTTTCAAAGTTGCAGAGCGACCTACACAGCTTTCACCTTTCCCTACTTCCTCATCGCCCTACAAGCCCTTTAACAGAAGGACTTGTGCCAGGTACTTCGGAAAAACAGGGAATTCCTTCGGGAACTCTCCCATTCCTTATTATTCTATTAGGCTTAAACAGTTTTCTCACAGCGTAAAGTAGTAGTGCCCGCGCTAAGATTTTTTAGATACGCACTACTTTTAACGCCCCAGTCCGCCTAACAGTACCCCCCTCCTCCCCACATGCACGCAAAACAACAACTAGACGTGGTTCATGCAATTTTCCACTTAAATTTCTAACGACGTCATTTTAGACGGCATTCGGTTTCGGTTTTCCCCGCGAGCCGAGGCCAGGCTCAGGTCCCGCTTGCGCCGCTCGCCCGGACGCAGGGAACGGGACCCGACCCCGGAGCACGGTGTGCCGGCCGCCTACGCCGAGAGCGCACCGCGAGCAGGGAAGTGTGAGGAAAAGGAAGGGGGAAAGGCAGAACGCACCCAGACGCGACGGGGACATCTCATCTACAGCAACCGCGTTCGGTCCGGGAGCAGGGAGGAGGCGGGGGCGGTGCCGACCCAGCCAGGCGAGGCGGGGTGAGGAGCTGTGTTTTCCGTTCCCGTTGTGCTCCGGGAGGCGGAATTCGAGGCGGTGTAGATGGACCCGCCCGGCGCCTTCCCCAGAGCCGCACTGAGCGGCTGCCGAGCGGGGCGGGGATGGGATGGGATGGGATGGGATGGGATGGGATGGGATGGGATGGGATGGGATGGTGGCATCGCTGGAAGGGGAGGGAATACCGGGAGCGCGGTCCTGGGTTCGGTGTGTGCACAGGCGTCTGTAGGCTGTGTTTTTGTACCGCTGCTGGTACGGGACAGACAGGACGGCTCTGTACTGCCCTGGGAGCTATTAAGTAGTAGAACGTTTTTCAGTGAGCGGCTGCAGACCTGGGTTCAGTGTGAGTACCTGTCTTGGCTGGGGTTTAGACAGATGTAAGCCCCTACTTGGTTCATGTCTTGCTCTATGTGAATTCGTTCGTTCATAGTGAGGATAATGTAGAGGTATGTGAAAGTTGTATGCTTCCCTTTTTATAATCTTAAACAAATGCTAAATAATGCCTTGTTCCTGAAGACTGGGTGTTGCGATTCCCAGAAACTTCCATTAAGCCGTTTACTCTGAGCTGCTAGTGGTGCAGCTGGAGCTGCTATCCAAAAGGCCTAAAATTTAAATTCTGGGCTATTGTCTGCTGAACTAGACAAAAGTCACCTCCATATGTGCAGCTCCCAGCTCAGTGGATTTCAAAGCATTTATGATGAGTAATTTTTTTTTGTGCTGCTGAAAATAGAGCAGTGGAAGCACAGTACTCTGGGATAGCACACACAGTCATACTGTCTTTGGAAATGCAGGGAAAAAGGAGGCAGAAAGTAATCACCCACAGTAGAATTTGGTCAGGTACCAAGCAACAGCTCTTTGTTCTGAAAAAATACGTGTGTTCTTACTGAAACTGTGTGGTCAGGTTCTTACTGTAATACCAGTCATTCAAGGGTATCCCAATATCCCGGCTATTAAGATGTGGCATTGGATTGCTGCTGATTCAGAAGGAAAGCAGCTACCTGCTGTGAATCAATATGTACACTTTCTCCTTGGATCTGTTCCATACAAACACATAAAGATTCCTACAGGCTAATAAAAGAGATTTAAGGAGGTGGTATGGCTGCTATGGCTGCAGACTCATGAAAGAAGAATGATTTACCCATTTAACACAGCCATAACTGGAGCTACCAATATACTCTTGTTTACGTGCTCCACTTTTTCCTTAACGTACCTACTTTTTATATGCTTATTAAATAGTTTTCACATTTTTACAGGCAGCATTTGGAAGTTGTATGCAAGTTTCTTCATTCTTCCCTGTTTGTGTGTTGAAATACTACATTGTCTTCCATAGCTACTCATGTAAACTAGAACTGTAAATTAGTATAAATGTACAACATGGAGCACAGCAGTAAAATTAGATGTGATGGAGAAGAGATGGTCCTGTATGTTTCAATACAAAGGGCTCTGGATATAAATCTCTGGCTTGGACATATTTCTTTTGATATGCTTTCATAACAGGTGACATGCTTTAATAACAGGTTTGGTCTATTTAATTTTGTAGGTTCTCCTAGTTATGTAAATCAAAAACTCTAAGAATTTATGTCTCCTAAAATACCATGCACTTGTCTTTTATGCTATAATTTCATAATTAGATCAGGATGACTGTGTTCCATCTGTATATACAAATGGTGTCACTAGTTTCATTTGTTATGTGTTGGTGTTGGCTTCATTATTATTATTTTAAAAAGGCTCAGTCACTAAGGGAAGTGACTAATTTTCAAGGAGTTTTCCATTGGAATAATGGTGAAAGGATTAGATTATCTGACTTTCAGATTTCTCTTTGGCCTACAACTGAGGAATGTATAAAATATCTGTAAAATCAGTTCCCTGTCATACATGTAAAACAGTTTTGATGAATCCCTGAATGTTTTGGTACCCATTGAAATCAGTGAATTTAACTGGAAGACAAGCACGGGTCCTGAGTATATTCCTGTCACAGAGCTTGAAGCAAATACTTCTAACTTCAATTAGCCCCACACAGAAAATACACTTGCATTGATGAATAAAGTCTAGCTAATAAAAGCTGATCTGGCAAAGATCTAATTGCAGGATAGAAGCTCGTAGTTTGAGAGCACAATGGAAATTTTTGCATGAAGGTTTTCAGGAGTGATTCGAGGCAGGGTAATAACACACGGTGACAGTCTGGTACCTGAACTGCAAGTGCCTCATGTAATGAGAACAGTTATTCTATTATGCCTGAAATAGGAATTTCAGAGAGAGACAATTTATATTGCAATGTAGTCGCTATTGGAATAATTTAGCTGATTTTCTGTAACATACAAATTTGGAAGATTATGCTAATGACGTCAATATCAAGGGTGTAATAAGCAAAAACAATAGATAATCACAAGTATCTTTCCAAGGGAGCAGAAATAGCTCTTTTGACTACTGATGGAGATGGGATTTCCACCTGCATTTCAGAAAATGGAGCATCATTTGGATGGAGCAGATAATGGAGCAGATACAAAAAGAGCTTCCTGACTGTGGTATTACAGTCATATATGTTCTTAATCTGCAGGTGCCACTGCAGTTTATGACCCTGTTTTTTGCACTGTAAAATATCTATGCTGCTAGACAGGCTGTTTTAATGTAAGGACAGCCATTGCTATGGTTACAGTGAAGACAGATTTGGCACTATTATTTTCATACACAGGAAATACTCCATCCCCAGGCAGGATTGGTATTATTAGATGTGTGAAAGAAAAATCTGTATGAGTATTGTATGTATTATAATGATGAGCCATTATTATATTCCACAATATTGGCAAAATATGTTCATCAGAAATTAAAGGCAGTTGTTTAGGGCAGTGGCTGCCATCTGGCTATTAAATCATCGAATGATACCACTTTAATTCATAAATGTCTGACTTTCACTTAAACTAGTCTAATCTAACAGCGAATATGCTTGATATATTTGCTTTATCAGTGAAGTGGGAGGCTTATAACATTTAAAAAGACTGATTCTATTGTACATAATGCTAGCTCTGGTAATTGTTTATCTGAGCAACCATCTAAAATTCAGTGCTCTTAGGAAGTTTATTCTTGGACCCAGATAGAAAACAAGCAGGGAATACCAGCCTTTGAAAATGTGTATTCTGGATGGTACTAGCTGAGGGACAACAGAAATATTTTGTGCAACAGGCCTTACACAGTAGGTTCTTGATTTGTTTTTTGGGGAATGACGCAACTGGATAGGAATGTTTGAGGAAACAATTAGGCAAAAAAAGTTTAGTAAAACCAATATTTGCACTAGGAACAGTGCCTTGAGCTATGTCATACAAAGATAAACTCCACTGAATAGTACAGCTGCACTTACACAGTAACAGATGTTGCTTATTGGCTCTAAAAATGGTGCTCTGTTGTTATCTCACTCAAAAAGGTCGTGTGTGAATATATATTAAAAAAAAAAAAGGATATTTTAGCCATGTTTTGCTAGGACCTTCATCTTTTTTGTAACCCTGCAATTTTTGACAGGGTTACTTAAAATTTTCAGTTTCTTCACCATGGAAGTACAATATATAATTGTGTAGTGACATTTACATTTTCTCAGTTTTTTGTCTAATTTTGCTTCTCTGTTTTGTGACACAGATATCCTGTTGTTTGGATTGAAAAATGATATAACATATCCTCCTTACTTTGTTACTAATGGCTTAACAAAACTTACAGTAGGATATTCAGCCAGTTCTAATTCCTAGCATTGCAGAGGACATATACTGCCCACAAGCCCATTTTTTCTGTAGTTTTAATTCCAGGCATCCTTAAAGCACTCCAGAAACTGTTAGATCATATAAAGAAAACCAGAACATTTAAAATAAAGTATTAGTATGTGCTAGGTTTAAAAATAAATATGTTCTTAATACACCAGAACAAAGAAAAAAAAGGAATTTTCCTTTCTCTTTTTCATAGTACAGTCAAGCATATTTGGAAGCCATATTAGGATAAGGTACAGTTAGTGCTGAGTTGATTTTATTCCACTTTACTAAGCAAGTGTGGCAGCAATGTAATTTTTAATGTCTGGATATTACACAGCAGATTATTTTGGTGCATAGCGCCTGCCATGTTATCTGTTCAGTAAGACTAAGGACAAGCTTTGGTCTTTTCATGTACTTTGAGGCAATTTGGGGTAGTTTTTAAAACTTTAAGGTAGTATTTTTATTTAGAGACATAACAGCAAATAGTAACAACTACATCTAAGAAATGACAGATCATTCATTACCACTTACTGGCAAATAATAGTTATTAAACCTGTAACAAATACAGTACAAATCGTCTCTTAAAAGCAACACAAGTCTCAATTTCATTTAACAGAATGTTGGCAGGGCTTGAAAGAGCTGGTCTCATAGGTTCCCTTGTTCTTTAAAGGATGGTACAGCAAACCCAAGAGCAGTCTTGTGTTGGTTTTCCCCCAGATCAAGGTAAGTTAAATTGCTCTGGCTGTGTTTCTTGATCCTTCCACAAAAGTATAATAAAATCAAACAAACATGGGTTTGCCTGTGATAAACTTTAATATGCATATTATAAGTACAGAGTGAGCAGCAGGCTTATGTGTATTTCAGCTTACGATTAGTAAGTATTAAGTTGTCATATTTGATCTTCAGTGATGGCCTCCGCTTTTCTTTGGAGGGAACAGTGTATATTCAATGCCAAGAGCTATGACGAAAGCCGCAAATCCCCACTTGAGTCCCCTAGTAAAGACTTCTGTTAGGGTGACAGGTTTTGCATAGCCACCCATAAATCTCCAGGCTTCATTACTAGAAGAAAAATGAAACCAAAAGAAAAAACAAGATCAGTGGAGCCACTATGATAAACATGAACAGGAATATCTTTGTTCGTAAAGAACACTTGCTGAAGGTATTTCAGTTAGAGATACTTTGAGCCTCTACAGAATGTTCTGTCATTTAAGTAGCAGGAGTTACCAGAAGTTCACAACATTAACTCTTAAATCTTTACACGCATAATTTGAGAGACAAGTAACTCCAGCAAACATTACAGTTAAAGGAAAAGAACCACTTCCCCAAATTTTTGTTGTCATCTCTTCTTAGTGTGAAACAAAAATCAGAACCCACTAGCCCTTGCATGGGATGGACTAACTACAAAGGCTCCTCACCGTGCTGGACAGTATCCAGCATAGTTAAATCTTACAAGGAAAGTTTTTCCAGACATAAAAAACTCATCCCAGTGTGGAGGCACTTTCTGTTTTACAATACAACACTTAACTATATTAGGTACAGATGATAGAAAAAAAAAAGCTGAAGAGATTGTGTTAAGCTTTAGCTACAGCATATTTACAAACTTTGCACTGTTTTGCCTTACTGTTAACATATATTCTTACTGAAACGTTAGTCACTAGCTGACTACCAACATTCATGTGTAGTAGGACCACTGTTACCTATAGAGATGGATGCAGTTTGTCTCTTCTAAGGACTCAGAAGTCCTTAAGAAAAGGAATAGTTTGCTCAGGCAACTTTTCCCTTACAGAAGAACCAGACTACACAGCATAAGACATTTAGCATTTATATTCCCCAAGATGAAAGGGTGGTTGAGCAAAGTATTGCATAATTCACTAGGTGGGAGAAATATATTAAGCCCTGTTTTAACAGCTGCCTAAATGATCCAGAATCGCTCTATCTAAAAAAGGAGGAGCTACTCACTGTAGAGTGGGACAACTTAAGAGGTAAAAGCTGATTCTCCATTATGTCATCCACTTTTAGCCAAATGAAGTGCAGTTGGATGCAACTCCACCCTGTATGAACGTACACTTCTTCTTTTCAAATAAAGGCTCCTGTTGTGTATGAGGAATGCTGCTCCTACTCAGAATGTCAATTCCATTGCCTTCATCAGGATCTGAGCACACAGTCTCTTTGCAGAGAAGGACAGGCTTACTTACCTGTGCAGACCTAGTATTACCGAGGGGGGTGAGGTATTAGTCACTGTGCCTGAGCTGCATCATCACGAAACAGCACAAAGGACAAGGCTGCCTTGCAGTATGTGGAGACTGGTCAAGGGGATAGAAGGTGTGACCTCCACACAAAAAGTACACGAAGACTTAACTGAAATTCTAACCAATTTTCACTGTTTTTACCAAAGAATCGTCTGCAATGACAAGGCCCAGTTGATGCTACAAGATGACACATCAAGGTTATTTTTGAGGCTGCTGCACTTACCGAGCCCATGGATCCCTAAGACCCCGCTTAGCCAGCCTTTTCTGGACCTCCTCCAGTGGGGTGCCCTCTATCTTCCACTGCCTGTAGTCAGGGAGTTCCATTTTGCCGTGGCCGTGGCCATGGCCGTGTTCATTTCCGTGTCCCATACCTACAGCAAAAGGAGAGTCTGTTACTTCGCAGAGAGCGTGGTCGTGTTTTCACACACTTGCAAAGAACAATCCCCTCTACAGGAAAAATGGGGAGGTAACACAAAGGAACAGAGAACAAGGAGCTTTGTTCTGTAAAACAAAGAGCTCAGAGACTTCAAGCTGCATTTCAGAAGTGGGTGATTACACAGTGTTGTAAGTCACCATCACTACGACACCCCTGGAGCAGCTGTGTCAATCTTCTGTGCCAGAGAAGAGTGTAAGCAAACCAGTGGCTTCCAATGTCTATAAATGCCCTTTCAGCCACACTAGAGCCCATTATCTTACAGGCTTTCCACAATATGTCAAAAAGACTTCAGAATGAAAGCTTCTAATCTAGGTATGGCAGAGCTATGATTGCCAAGCTCTGAAGAAAAACCTAAGAGGAACAAAGGCTTGGCTGCTCAGCTGCTTTTCAGCTGCCTCTAGTTCAGTGAAATGTAACCGTGGTGATCAACAGGTCCAGGAGAGATGAGTGGACAAGGAGATGCACCTTACCAGTCATTTGACGAGGCTGGAAAATACACTCTTATTTACATACACCTTAGAGAACTACAAAAATATGAAGTTTCTCTTTAAAAACAGGGATCAAGGCAGACGGAAGGTGAACATTTTCAGGGAGATCCTGAAGGACTGGAAGAAAATAACAACAGCTTTGAAGTCTCCATTTTCACAAGGCATCTGAGACTTCTTTGAGCCAAGATTTCCCATTTTAACACATACCAGGTGGCAAAGAACATATTTACTGTCCTGAATTTTGAGGAAAACTGACTGGAATACAGAGGTGCCTGTAACTCTTGAAGACTCCAAGCCGTGGTTTTCTTGCAGAGGGAAACTCGGAGAGCAGCATTAACGCTGTCACTACCCGAAAATACCCCCCGAATTAAACTCCAGCCTACAGCCTTGCCAGAAAAAAACAAGCCCACTCTGCTATCAGTGTTCACCTCTCTACAAGGAGGTCACGACCAGGGGGCTGCACTGCGGCACGGGTCGGGCGACCCCGCCCGCAGGGCCGGCACAGGCCGTGCCCGAGGGGCGGCTCGCGCGGGGCACTGAGGGCCCAGCCCGGAGCGACAGCTGCCCCCGCCTGCGCTGCGCTGCGCCGCGCTGCCCTGCCCTGCCCTGCCAGCACACGAGTCCTTCTGGCGGGAAGGGCCCGTTCGCATTCCCGTTCCCATCCCCGGTACCTGCCCGCTCCGCGACCCTGCTCAGGACGCGGTGCCACCCGGAACCGGAAGCAGGGAGAGGACCAGCCGCTACCAGGAGCGCGGCCAGCCACGCGGGTTCCGAGAAGCTTTCGTTCCGGTCCTTCCCGCTGGCCTGGCACGGTGCGGAGGCTGCGGGGCCACCGCCCGCCCCGCTGCCACCGGCAGCGCTGCCACCCCGGCGAGACGAGGCGGGACCCGCGCAGGGACCGCCGACGCCGGCTCGGGCCGAGGGGCTTTGGGGAAGGAGACGCGGACGGGAGAGCGGCCAATCGGTGCGGCGCTTGTTGCGGGGGGCGTGGCCCAATGGGCGGGCGCGTTGCTGGGGTGCGGGTCTGGCGGCGGCGCCGGAGCGGAGCAGGGTGAGGGGGCGGCTGCGTCGGGCGGGGGGCGAAGGGGTTGGACTGGGCCGGCACCGGCACCGCGGGGCCCGCGTCCTTCGCTGGCTGCCCACCGGAGTCGGTCGCTGCCGGCGGTGCGGGCACGGACGGAAGCCCCGCAGGGTCTGCGCGTGCGGGGGCGCGAACCGTTCCCTGCGCTCTCGCCAGCGCCGTTCCTGCTGCCGTCCCCGCTCCCTCTCCCGTGCCCTTTGCCTCCCCGCTCGCTGTTCCCCCGCTTTCTGCCTGCGGCCGGCGCCCCCTGCCCGTGCTTTGTGAGCGCCGTTCCCCCGCCCTGCCCTGGGAGCGGTGGCGGGGCCCGGGCAGTGCCCGCTCTATGTTCACCCTCGGGGCGCGCCCCGGCAGCGGGAGAAGCCGTGCGGGAAAGCGGAGGTGCTCGTAAGCCCGGCTGGCGCCAGGAGCTGGCTTTTGGGTTGCAATGGGTATGTCTTAAAGGAGCGCTGGTGTTTGTTTCCGTAGGAGAAGCGGGGAGGTATCCCGAAATCCTGGAAGTGAACTGAAAGGTAAGTGGAAGTTAAGAATTCTCTTGACAGCTGCTTCTTGAGTGAGATGGTTACTTGGTTTCGCCGAGCACTTGTCTCCGGGGGGCTTGGCGTTTTGCATGCTGCGGCTGTGTGATTGTGAAGTGTCAATTGCCTTCGTATCTGATTAATTAAAATTACGGTTTGTGTTCATCAAGCTTAAGTGCATAGTCCCCTTCGTCTGAAAAGAGACTGGTAAAAGATAACTATACCGTCAGTGACTTCTAAAGACTTAAATTGTTCCTCCTTTATATATGATACAATAATGCTAGTTTTTGTTAGCAGAATACAAACTCAGTTTTGTTAATTTCTCATACTCATATAAGAATGAGAATAAACACTGATTATAGCATGATGCTGGCAGAATTTTGGGACAGACTACAGTACCTTTTTTTTAAATATATTTTGACGCAAAACTACTTATGGGTTTCAGGTTTTTTTTAATAGGAATATAGGAAGCGCATGAGAAGAGTTCCAGGAGGAATGGCATTATCATGTTATTAACAGTGAAACTGTTCTAAATAGAGTGCCATCTGTTTAATCCAGACTGCCTCAGTCTGGTTTCAGCATTAAATGTTTTTCCCTGTGAGATAAAGTCTGGAAGATTCACAGCAGTCTCTTCACAGGGTGAGCAGAGACAGGTTTGTTTTTCTGTAATGTCCAGGAGGTGGAATTGCAGGAGGGCTCTTTATTTGTGAGGTGCCTGAATCCTTGTCTTACAGAGAATGAAGTTCTGTCAGATACCTGCAAAGTATTTCTTTTTTCCTGTTGTGGCTGAAAGTTAATGTGTACGTGTTCAAAGTCCAGCAGTGCTGAGGAACGTTGATATTTTCCTCTGACGTTTTTTTTCAGTGACCCATAGGCATGTCAGATACCAGATAGCTTCGTTTTGCTTTTTGAGGGAAAAGTACAAAGTCCTGGTTTTGTTTATGTTTGCTGCTTTCTGTTTATTTGTTTTGGGGATTTATTTTGTGTTGCTTGGAAGCATGACTGGATTATTTATCCACAAAAGAATACTGGTATTGCTGAGTCTGTCAACATGGACGTTCAGTTCTGATTTCAGAGCATTGGCTTTGTGTGATGTGTTGCAGGTGAACAGAACTGTAGCAGGGGACTGCAGTTGGCACCATTTGTCTTCAAGTACCGTCTCTTTCAAGGTTTAACAAGGTTTTGGGTAGCTGTTCCTGCCTCTTCCCCACCCCGCCAAGTACATAAAGACTCTTGATAGGTAAAGCTGTGTGCAACTGATAGATCTGCTGTGCTGTGTTTGGTTCCTAAATTTCCTTTTCTTTCAGCATGGGCCATAGTCTTTTAAAAATTACACTGCATATATGAGGGATGTGATGTTTTGGGAACGTAGTAAGCTTTTTGAAGCTGTATCTTCACCAAATGAGTCTGCATAATTTATAAGGGCCTACAGTCTTGCTACAACCTGTTTTGAGAAGGAAGCTTCACCATAACTACAGTGCTAGTCTGAAGAAATCAATAGTATGCACAAGGAAATAAAGAAAAGAAATTTTCATTTTGTGTAAAAACAAACAAACAAAACCAAAAACCTGAATGTCCTTTAGGATGGGAAGGTCATTGGGATTCCACTTACAACTAGTGAGTACTTTTTGTGGTTTATTCAGTTGGTTTTGTTTGGGGTTTTTTATTATTCATGGTGGTGATAATTACTGAAAAGATTAAGTGGTCTAGGATAAAGTTTTGATAGCTTGTATCCAGCCATGCTAGTTATGGTTTGCTGGGATTCCTGCTTGTGTTGCTAGGTTAGAGGAAGGTGGCAGGGTGAAGGTGGCAGGGTTTTCTTGAATAGCTTTCAAAAGTCCATGTTTCTGAACAATTATGTGGCTGTGCATTGTGGATTAGCAGACTGCGAGATAAGTTCAAGGCACTGCTGTTCTCTGCCTGTGCATTTCATGTTCTCTCTAGCACTGAACAGTGTTTAGTGGTGTGCTCTTCATAACTGTGTTCTGGAGTAGAGAGCTGTGTGACTGACAGTGCCTTGAAGTATTCTCAGTTTTCGGATGACAAAAAAGAGTTATGGCGTTGTTGTTCTGCTTTTTTCCCCCCCCTCAATATCTTAATACATATTTGAACTACTTAAATACCGCATCTTTTTTTCCCTGAAATTGTGTGTTACTTTCTCCAGCTTTGTATTAGTTGTCATTCACAAGTCACTAGAAGCCTTTTGTCATTTGAATAAAATGGTCAACATGCTTTAATTACAGTGATGATGGAAAAGATCTTTCTGTAGTCCATCTTGCTTTCTTTGGATGCCTTTTAAAAAAGACTGTGAAAGGTAGGGAATCAAATTATCTTCTCAGGCATGATTAGAGGGCTAAATATTTTATGGATAGTATCAGAGTCTCAAACCACTGTTTCATCTCTCTCTTGGAGAAGGGATTGGCTGGAGCAGTAGTTGTAGTTTCTCTCTGTTGGTAGTGTGTGTTTAGGGTTTTTTGGAGGGGGCAACCCAAAGACCATTCTTCACAGGAACAGCCCTGTGGGTTTAATCTGATATTTTCTCTTGAAGTCTAAAGCTCTGAGATCCTGGTGTGTGACAGGATCACTTTTTTGAGCCCTGCTTGTCTGCCACAGCTGAGCAGCATTTGACAGCAGGTGCTTTATTCTTACACTCTTTCCTAGGCGGGCATATAGGGCTACTCCTTAGGTCAGCTCTCCCAGGCTTTCAGTGGGAATGATGTTTTGTATGGATTTTTGTTTCATGGATATACTTAATTTATAAAAACTTCTGAGCCCATGTATGGTTTCTGCAGCTCCCATGTTTTCTGTCAATAAGCACTACACTTCATGTCTTGTGTGAATAAGTCATTCCTCTGTTCTCTTTGGAACCTGTTACCTGAGAACTTCATGTGATACTCCCTGTTTTCTGTATGAGGAGGGGCAGAACTGTTCGGCTCTTTCCCAGGCAGTTTGATCTGAGTTGAGAAGTCTTTAAAGGTCAGGGTAATGTGTTCACTCAAAGACTTGTCTGGGCAGGAGAATAATTTTAGATTCCATTGCTTTTCTTTACTCTTGTTCTCTTATATTAAGATACCAGCTAACATCAGGAAGTGAGGCTGGAGGCTTCCCCAGCTCACTCTTGGTGAAGGACATCTGTGCCATACTAATGATCACTTAAGAAGTCCTGTGACTGTTTTCAGGGAAAATTGATCTGAGCAGAGACAGTCACAAGTAGTACAGTTTGATTTGCTCATCCAATCAGTTATTTTCATTTCCAAGCAGAATAATTGTGAGAAGTAATTCTTGACTTATTTAATGCTGTTTTCTACAGTTTTTTTGAGAGTAAGAAAGTATTTTGAGTTTGTTTACTGTTTTATCTACAGCTGGTTATGCAAGCTGGTTGAATTTTTCTCTCTCAGCACCTTTGCTTGGATAATTCATGCTTCTAATAACAAGACAAATAAAGGGATTTTTTTTTTTTTTTCAACTTTAGTCTCCTGACAGATGTATGGAATGACTCAATGTGTCTCCTTTTTTGTGTAGAATTCTGACTTTAGTTTCTAAGCTTTAAATATAAGGTCAAGAGGTAGAGGAGCACTTCTGATGAAATAAAATATAGTTATTTAGTAAAACCCCGCTGTAAAACAAAAATCTATATTGCCAGCAGTGTCACAAGAAGAGAACATATAAACCACGATCAGGGGCTGGCTGAAATAGTGTGTGGTTTGCAAACTGTTTCAGTATGTGCTGCAGGTTATCAGTAATAGCAGAAGTTTTGTATCGTAAGGAAAATTCCTGTGTGGCCATTAATCATTCTTCTGTTAGGGTTACATTTTTCTATCAAAATTATGCATTTGGGCTCAGGATTTTTATATTCTGCTTTCCTTAGACCCAAAGAAGATAGAAATGGTGTGCTACAGATGTTTGTGTGACATTTATGTTCATGTGTATATTTTAAGAATAATAAATTATATGGGCAGGGAACGCATTTGCCTAACAAACCATGTAGCTACTTTTAAACTAATCTGCATCTTTTAATTTAATGTCACTGTCAAGTAATTTGTGTCTCATGTAACCTGGTGAAGGATTAGGCTGAACTCCGTAGCAGTGTTACTCTGTCACCAGCAGATACCTTTTATCTCTGAAATCCTTTGTTTCTCATATGGATTCTATTTGAAAATGTTCCTGGGAATAAAAATCACTTATGATTATCTATTTCGGTAGATGTTTTATCATTAATCTATTCAGATGATTTGTAAAAGACAGAACTATCACTGGCAAGTCACTTTTTTGGCTTTCTGTTCTGCAGGCCAGCTTGCCTCTGCTGCCCACTGCCTATGTCAGACCTGCTGCCTTGACCTCTTGGTGTGATTCTGTAGAGGAATTTACATTTTATGGATGAAATTTATTCACTTTGCTTGAAAACAGACAGCCAGAGACATCTGTGAGGAGATCCCACTACGGTAGTGAAATAAAATGTCAGGTTATAACTACGGAAAAGTGATAAACTATTTATTTATTTATCTCTTGGTACTGAATATCCCTGCTTGGAAAATCCCTGGCTGTGTAATACTGTTCAGCACAGGACCTGATGGAGATGGTTGCTGCAGTTCAAACCTATCAAAACACTCTTCCAGGAATTCCCTCTTTCTGCATATTCTGTGGGGGCTTTTTCTGTAGGACAGTGTCTCTAATGATATCTCATTGTATGTTGCGTTGTTACACAGGTGTTTGACTAACACTGAATTTTGCAGTCCAAAAACGCAACGTCTGTGTTCCTGTGTGGAGATTTATCTAATCTTACTATGCTTTTATTTTACTGACTGTGATTCTTCAGCAAGTTAGGCTGGTTAGATGTCCTTTAGTGGTGTCTGCATTGTGTGTGTGTTCACGAGTTCTTTAAATAGTTACACGTTGCTGTTCCTCTGAATTCTATTTAAGTGAAATGTATGACATGGACATTTGTACAGGCTGCATGACTGTACTTTGCTGATTCATACAGGACACTAGTGATACTTCTGGAATCTTTTCCGGTTTCCATTCCCTATATTTAGTAGTTTATGAACTTTAAATTGTAATTGTATTTAGGGACTTCCCATTTCTGCCCTGCCTTGACCCATCTGTGGACTGGGGGAATTTTTCTACATATATCTGGAAAGACAGTGAGAAAGCTTAAAAGAATAATCTTATTTTTCATGGCCATTCAGCTCAGAAGATATTGGATTGAAAGATAATGAGGTGAAATATGTATAAAATTTCCTTGGGGTTTTTTTCCTTCCTGTCTTAATTTATTTTATTTTTATTCGGACAGGTTGGTTATTTCTAAGAGTTCTGGTGTCTGTTTCTGCTTTGCATTTTCTCTTACTTTCTGTTTTGTCTTTTCTGTCTCCATTAGGTTTGAGCTTTAGGAGAGGCTGGAGACCAGCCTCTATTCATGTTCTGATTTGGAATAGGGCCACAAGGTAGAAAAGTTGATTTAGAAAAGAAGTTCATAGTAGCTACTCGAGTAACTTTTCTAAATATCCTAAGCACAAGATCTTCAGGACACATGGGCATAAGTGTATTAGGTTTTGTTTTAGATATAGCTCAAGTTAGCTTGCCTCTGTACATTTGAATATTATATTCCCTTCATGTGAAAACAAATTAGCTAGAATTTTAATTTTTTTAAAAAACATGATCTTTGTGAGGATCTGGTGTCTTGTGACCAGTGTGCCCCCCATGTAAGCTACACTGGCAATTCCATCATCCATTGTGTGGTAGCAATATTGTGATGGCTGAACATAGGACGGATCAATGAGGCATGTTTATGAAACTGGGAGCCTTTTATATAAACTTAGTTATAGAGAGGGGGGAGTGAGCAATTTATCAAGCATTCTGGTGCATGCCATCAGAGTAGGGCAAAGAACAAAAATGTGAATGTTCAACTTTGAGTTTTGATATCTCTTTATTACTCTAGCTTAGAGGTATGCTTTTTTGATAACAATACTTGATGCTTCTGCATATCACTGTTGTCCCCGATGCTTTATGGTTGGGAACATGCATGCATGCATGCAGTGGTAGTTAAAAAAAGCTCCCTACTTAGAATGGTTGTTGTACTGGTCTTTAGTGTCTGCATTAACAACAGATGATGGCAGAGATCACTTGGTAAGTTGGATACTCGCTATCAAAATTTTGCAGATGAAAATTCTTCGTGCTTTTGGCACAACTGAAGTAAGTGCTAAGATTTAGATTTATTACTGCCAAATTAAGGTTAGAGTTTGAATTTCCAGACTTCTGTTGTAACCACGTTGCTTTGTTACAATATGTGAAACGGAACTTCAGTAGACAAGACTAACGGGTGTTTGTAGTTAGAACCCGGTCTTCATAGTGCAAGTCTTTCTTTGTGCAACAGTGATAGTGTAAAAGGGAGTGTTAATGTATTTTCAAACTCTTCATATATTAATAACAGCAGTGGGACAGACAGATGATTGGTTAAAGTCCATTTACTGTAGTGAACTTACACAAGAAGTGATTGAGGGGTTTAAATGATAGTAATGTGCCCTTTTATACAGAAATGTAAGGCATGCTAACGAAGGATTTATCCCAGCAAAAGCTCATATTTCTTTATGTGTAACAGTGGAGAACTTTCCATTGTTTTTTTTTTTTTCTTTTAAAAGATGTTTGGTTGAGCTGAAACAACATAGAGATGTGAGCTAAATATGGACACAGTGGAGGGTGAGGGGAGTTTAGACGTGGAATGGAAAAATGACTAGATCTTTGTGCATGTAGATTTTTTTTTTTCTTTTAAAAGATGTTTGGTTGAGCTGAAACAACATAGAGATGTGAGCTAAATATGGACACAGTGGAGGGTGAGGGGAGTTTAGACGTGGAATGGAAAAATGACTAGATCTTTGTGCATGTAGATTTTTTTTTTTCTTTTAAGCTGCTTGTGTCTTGTTCTCAGCATACAACAGGCCTTAGACAAAACTGCTGAGCTTCCAAAGCTGCTTCTAGATTGTTAATTATGTATATTCATTCTGTTTGATAATTATGTAATTGGCAAACCGCAATACCCAGCGGTCTCCAATGTTGCATCTGTGCAATAGTTCCAAATAGTAACATCCTTAAGTTTCTGGACATTATATAAACCATATTTGTGGCAATTTTTTGGGAAGAGAGATGCTGATCTTGTCACACTTGATGTGAGCCATTCTGATAGCTTTCTTCATTTTAGTGAACTGCAGCAGATTACAGTGCAAATCTTGCCATGTCAGAGGGGCAAGAGTTTCGTGAAAATCTGTAAAACAGTTAAGTGATATCTGTGGAAATACAAATAGAGATGGGAATCCTGGGCTGGAGGCTCAGTTGAATGAAAGTAATCATAGATGTCCTTTAAATCATAGATGTCACATGCATGTCACGATTTTCCGGCGAGCAGGGTGGCTAGTAGCAGGCTACTGCCTTTTCTGTTTGCTTAGATCTGTGCATCTGCCAAGACTTGTTTCACATGCTGTGACTCTTCAACTTTGCCTTCACCCGTGTTTCTGTAAACACCACGAGTTTGAGAAGCCTCTGTGTATCTGTGGAATAAGAATTTCCTTTTTGTTCGTTTGAGGGTAAAGGAGAGAACAAGATTTTCTTTCTTCTCATTATAATCAGTGTTAGAAGTTGAGACAACAAATAAAAATTTTAAAACAGCTTAGGCATGGCTTACTGTCCATGAGTCTGCGAAGGACCAATTGCCGAAAAAACTGAGGTGCCCTTTTGCTTGTGCAGGTGTTGTGTGGCCTTGGACTGTGCATTGTAGTCCTTCAAGATGTGTATTAGTCCTAGGGATGATAACTGCTGCCTTCACAGAACAGGTGCTGTTTCTGCATCAGTGATGAAAATACTTACGGAAATGAAACTTCATTGTAGAGTTACAGTGTCCTCAGCCACAGAAAAGTAGTTTTGATGCATCTGGGTGTTTAAGTCATTCAAATGGCAGCTGTGTTCCGGGAATTGTGGCATTAACTCTGAGAGAGTACAAGCTTTGCTTTTTAACTCTGTATAGGTGAAATCCTTTCTGTCAGCTACAGGTCTACTATGGTTTTTTGCAGTAAATGTGTGAAGTTTGCATGGCACAACTAAAACTACTGCACTGATTTCCCATTTTTAATTTAAATTAAAATGTTTGCACTTTAGTTTTTAACTTGCCAAGTTAGCCCAAAATTAAACTCTGGAATTTTTAGGAAAATGGTTGAAGATGCTCTACTAAATTCCATAATAATGTTTATACATTAACTTCATTTGTAATTTTTTCTAACTACCTGAATGTTTAAATTGAGTAAAACTCATGATGCTAAGGCAGAAAATAAGTGTGCAACAGTGGGATTTCACATTTGTTGTGCACAAAGTCCTAATCAATTTAAGGGCTGTGGATGGATTCCAGACTGACTTAGGGGTCAGTGGCCAATGCTAATTGGCGTTAATGCTGCTGAAATTGTGTAATCAAGTATTGTGCTCATTGTCACAGGGTGCTTTGTGCCCTATTCTCCCCCCTCCCCCCCCCTTATTCAGCAACTTATGATAAACTTCATGTTCAAAGGTTGTTTTTTTATTTCCTTTGTGGCCTTTTTCTCAGGCTTGCAGATTCTGTCTGGTCTGTGCTAAAGACGGAAAATTAGGCTCAATGTAGAAAGTAGAGGGAAGTTCAAGGAAATTTAAGTGCAGTGTTTCTGGATGTTAATGGCATCTAATAAATGCAGAAAGCTTAAAGATCTGTTGGTCAGTGGGGGAGTGGGAATACTACGGCTTTGTTTTTTTTTTCCTTTCTAACTGCTAGGAAAGAGCTGCTTCAGCACTGCTCCTCATCATTTTACTGAAACATTTTGTAGGAACCTTATCACATATGGCTGGTGGAGATGTGTGTGGGTGTGATGGTCCATTGCTCTTCTCTGCTGATGATACTCCTATGATTGTAACCTACTGTATTTGATGGCTTATTTTGACAAGAAATTTTTGGTCTTGTGAGAGAGAGGAGGGAACAAATCCTAAATGGACATTATAATGCTAATTAGGAAACCTTAATCACCATGTAAAGAGTTGTCAGCTCTATCCAGTTTTGATGTATTTCAAATTAATATTCCAGTGGGTAGCTTTTGATAGACAAAATAAATATCTTTCCTGCACGTACTGGCTTTATGCAGAATTCTCGTAGTAGTTATTTTATTGCTATTTCTGTGAACTGCCGGGGCATTCTGCTTCAGTAATGTGTGTAGGCTTGGAATAGATTGTGCTGATTATCTCTTTGTCTCTGTGAATGCAGACGTTAGAGCTTCTAAAGTGTGTAATGTTGCTATAAGTAAATTCTGCATGTTTATGCATATGCGTCTCATCTGTGGAAAATGAAAAGTGTTTTTATTAGGATTTCCTTTTTTATTGCAGGGGCATGTTTGAAGTTACCATCTTCTTGGTTTTAATCATTCAAATGTAACAGATAGAACTGATTAGGGAACAAAATTGTTAAAATACAGTTATGAAAGTGTTTTCAAAGTGCTAATTGGGTAGTTGGCAGATGAGGCAAAAAGCATGAGGATTTCCCCCCCAAGTATGAACCTCTCGATGCTCACTGATAAGAAAGAATTATGATATAGTCATCTTAACTTGCAAGTACCAGGGTGTTAGATTTGGGTTTGTATTTTTTTCAGAACAGTTTTTTCATGTGCTGAAGTCACATGTGGACTGTGTGCCTTGGTTTTGGTTTCTTATTTTTTTTTTTGTTTTGTTTTCCTGGTGGTGTGGGGTTTTTTTTGTTTTTGTTTTGGCTTTATACCTGATCAGCCCTACTTTTTGACCATTTACTCAGTGTTCTCTCTGCAGGTCCACTGTGCATGCCAATAACCTCAGTATTTCTAAACCTTCTGTCTAAGTTGCCTTTGAAAGACTGTGTGTGTTTTGAGGGGCATTCTGTATGAAGGCTGTTAGATGAGTATATTACTTACACCAAAAATGTATAATCTAGCAATTGCAGGTGACTGGTGCTTGAACTTTGGTAAATGCTGCTGATCCATATCATACAATTGTGTAGGGAAACAGAACAGGCTGTTTAATTAAACTCAGGCCTTGATTAAAATTTTTTGATAGTGTGTTTGAAGAGAATGGACTGAATTTCTCTTTATACCAGTGTAACTAATTAAAAAAAGTAAGGTCATAAATGTTACATAGATGGGCAGTGCGACTTACCTGTAAAAGAATAAAGAAACTCTTTATGTTTAGTACAGTTCATGTGGATGTATTTGTATTTCAAATAGATGTAATACTCGGGATTTGCTGAAGAAGATTAATGTTGCAAAAAGCAGTAGTATAACTCTTTGACATGTTTGCTTATAAGGCCATCTCTGGTCGTTTTCCAAGGATAAATTTACTCAGGAGACTTGAGGAAAGGAGAAACACTGTTCTACCAACTGCTTTTGAAGTTGTTTTTTTTTTTTAAGCAGGAAAACTATTCAGTATCACAAACAAAACCCCAGAGGATCTCTGTGCATGGAGGTTATGTAAAAATGGCTGGGAATATTGAGTCCTCAGTGAGGGTTTTTTTTGAGTGCAAGAAAATGTGTTTGAAAATCTAGATCATGGTAAAATTGACCATCAATAAACGAATTCTATTCCTCGGTCCACACCAAACAAACTTGAGGAAGCATAGCCGTGAGGCTGCATGGATTTTCGCTGATGCCTGTTAAATCTGTAAGTTTTCATGATCTTGAAGGACTCACATTTTCTGCATATACATTAGGGCCGTATTTGACAAAAAACTTTAAATCTCGTTCAGGCTATAAGTAGAAAATATCTGGGAATAGCAATGTGCATTTAATATCTTACTCTTGTTTCTGCAGTGCTGGGGAGAAGGGGAAAAAGGAATTGTGTGTCAGTTGGAGTCATCAGGGCTATACCTGTGGAAGGCTGCTTTTTGGGTTTTTTTTTGTTGCCATTGTTTGTTGTGGTTTTATTCTGGTTTTTATACTGATCTACAACTTAGATAAATGAGAAGTGTTGTGGAAAGTCTTGCCTTAAAAGGTGCATAAAAGATTGGGTTGATTTAAGTTATTTACACTGTGTTTATATTATGTTCCTAAAGATATTATATGTAAAGTTTTGCCCCCCAAGAAGAGTTTAAATTTCAGATTAAAAAACCTCACAAAAACTAACCAAACACTCTCCCCAAGAAACACCTCCATGTATATTTGTAACTTAGTGTCCTCTACTTATTTTAAAGTATATTTATGAATATAT